>CABFVX010004570.1:30029-63360 GCA_902151425.1 Timema shepardi | reverse complement strand
ATTAGAGGAAATGAACCCGCATTTGCGTGGAGGGAGAGTGGAAAACCATTTAGGAAAAACCACACCCAGTTCACCCGACCGAGATTGAAACCTCGATCTCCCCGTCCTCAGCAGTCGAGCTCAACACACGACTAGCGCATTAGCCAACTATGCCACCGAGGCAGGTAATTATTACATAAAAGTAGTTTTTTACACCTCTTTTTAACGTGAGAGGTAACAGTCTTACCTTGATGGATTCCACTATGGCCCTAACTTATATCAAGTAGTGAAATAATCCAATGTAGCCTTACTAGCTTATACGTTAAATGAAAGGTACAGATTTGATCCAAAATCGACATATTATGTTATTTTTACAACATGCTACACATTTTTGTTAGCCTATGTAAATAATAATGTTTTAGATATAAATATTTTTTATTGGTGAAGTCTTTGTGTAGTTGCCAAAAAAAAAAAAATTCTTCTGAAGTTTTTAAATCTTTGTTCCCCTACATTAAGAATGCTTCGATAAAATTCACTATACAGTAGTAAAGCCTTTGTCAAAAATGACATCAATCAACATGTTACCCATTTCAGTGGCTGAATTGTCTAAGGCGTCACTCTCATTTTAGACTGGGTTTACTAAAGACAGGGGAGATCAAGGTTTGTATCCTGGTTCGAGGTCTATTCAGGGTGATTTTTCCTAAATGGTTTACCACTCTCCTTCCACACAAATGTGGGTACATCACTCTAAAACACTTCCTTCCTCATTTATACCCAATTAGATTAAGTATCATATATGCTTATAATCTAACCAGGTAGTAAAAGGCGGCAAAAAAAAAAATTAGCGTGTTTTGGCTAATGATTCTGCTTACCAATGGGTCCCATAGTTTAGGCTAATGCTAAAAAATTGACTAACCTTTCACTTGCATTGGCTATGTTGGCCCCAAATTGTGGTACACTTACCCCCTGGGGGTACACAAAGTATTCCAGAGGATATCGCAGCATATACTAATAAGACAATAGTTAAGTAAGTATTATCAGAAAATTAATACAGATTTTGAAGTGATAGCACGGGTCTTGGTGAAACTTTATCTCATCCTGTCATGGCTTTGTTTCTATTGCCGTAAGGGCTTTGTTAAAATTTTGGACGACCGTCTGTACTTTACAAGATACAGGGCGAACCAAAGGTGAGTGTGCGTTGATATTATGGATGGTAGAACTGCCTATTTTTAATATTGATATTATTAACGATGGCTTACATGTATAGAGTCAAGAAAGATTTAATTTTAATAATTAAAAAAAAAGATAGACCTTTTACAAAGACAAACAAAGAACAAACTGAACAGATTGCTGTCTGTCGCACTTACCTTGCAATACCTGTCGGGATGAGGGCGGAACTGTTCACCAGTTCTTCGTACATATCAATACCTCGCCGGGGAAAAGACGAGTAGTTGGCTATTATAGTGTGGCGGATTTGTAGAACCTCCTGTTCATCGAGTAACACAGAATGATTGTTTTTAATATACACAGGAAGGACTCTGATGATCGGACTTCCTGACTACGTATCCGTAGGTCCCGGGTTCGGATCCCCTGTGTTTCAATATTTCATACGAGTCGGTGGGTGTGGAACAAGATCCGACTAAGCCTCGTAAGGACAAACGAGGAGCTACTCGAATAAGGAAGTAGCATTTCCGATCTATAAAACTGAGATTAACAGCCTGAGGGTTCGTTGTACTGACCATGTTCTACTCGCTAACTTCATTCCTATGGCCGTATCTCTCCTGAAGTAAAATGTTCATGTTCTACTGCATATGAGACAATGGGTACAAAGTACACTCTATTTATCATATTTACTATTATTAGAAATATTTAATGATCGATAGAATATAGTGAAGAGTTTCATACAACCTGAAATCCTTCACACACCCATGGTGTACCCCAAATAGGCAAACACTGTTTTATAATAAGTTAGATACAAAAATAAACGTCTATCACTGATTCACCCTGAGCCGAGACCTGACGTAAACAAAGTCACATGCAAGTCTATGCTCTGATTTGCTACTGAACGGTATTTAATGGTATTGTTTCACTAATTAGTCCTTCCTTTGTTTTGTATTAAACTTGTTTTAAAATAACATTAGAAAATTATTACGACTAAAATTTTCCCTTCATATGATTTAGAAATGATAGTTTAAGCTTTGTAAGCGCTATTTGAATACCAACAAACTCCTGACTCAACGTTGTGAGAGCCCATGGTACAGTCCTTGTCACATATTAACGTCAAGTCATCAACGGTCCGTCAGCAGTTCATCTCGGCAACATTAAGTGACGGATGTGAGTGTTGAGTGCTTCTCGTTTATTTATGGTGTTTGCTGAGCCTGGCTTGAGTTTTGTTAAATATAGGACAGGAAATTTAAAAGTATTAAAAAAAAATACAAATTTCGTGCTATGATAATGACTATATACACGGTTGCGCCCTTTTAAAATATTGCACTCGTGTTTCACAAATCATGTGGGTCCTTCGCGCAGTGATACGGGAATGTTTGTTTACTTCCTGTCTCAGGTTAGGATGAACCAATAATAGCGGTCAACATTGATAAAAGGTCAGGTTAGCTAATTTACAGTTGTATGAATTTACACCTCCTGTCAAAACACATGGAAATATATAAAGTAATGTGGATGGTGTGCAAAAACTGGATCATATTTAAGAAACTTTTTTTTAAAATATAAGATAGTAATTATTATAAAACTTTATTTTTATTTTTGCAACATTTAAGAAACTCACCTAAATCACAGAGAAACATAAATATTGACAAACATGTATTTTTACAGTGTGCTTCTTTGTGTATTTACCTGTTTTATTTCACATAATTACGCCATTTTATCTATCAACATTAAACCTATTTTGTTTATTTTAGTATTCCTGGGCTGTATCCGAATAATCAAGTACAATTGACTTGATGTAGACTTGATGCAGTCTTGATAATTTCACACTTCTCGCGGTTTTCATAGTGAAGACTGCATCAAACTATTCGAACGGCAACACACTTGGGCCCACAGTGCTGCTTCCTAGCGAATAATTTGTGTAAGTCGGTGGTCAACAGACTAAACGATAATACTAAATAATTGCCAGTCAAACATCGCACCAACGCCGAATGGCTCGTAACTTTCGTATCCATGGTTACCAACGCCATTAGAAGACTGCATTGGTCTAGTCCGCGATTATTCGGACAAATCTACACTGGGTCACGTGATTGCCAATGCAGCTATCAACGCCACGAGCCAACACGACGTCGCATAAGTAGACTATTCGGATACAGCCCTGATCAAAATTTTAATGTATTTATGCATGCAAGCTTAGGTTATGTTATTGGTATGTGGGCACTACCGTAAAAATAAAGTAGGTTATAATATGCAATAGTTATATTTTTCTTATCGTTATAAACTATTCCAAACTAACAAAACCTAACTTTTCAAGCATCAAAAACATGTAACATGTGAGTTTTGATTTGTTTATTTACTATAACAAATATTTTTTAATATAATGATTTTAGTATCATTCTGTATCATTTCAAGTAAAATGGTGGTGTTAGATTATTAATTAATTTATATGAAAAATTAGTTTTTGAGCACCATCCCCCAAAGTAACGTTTTACATTGTCAAATGTGTTTTTTTTCGCACCGAGACATGTTTTACTTTTCACAGTTGTTGACAGCGCCTTACACTGAAGGTGTTAAGACGTACATTCAGTGTATGATTAATTAGACTCAATTTTATTTTTTTGCATATACCTTAATAACTTAACTTCAGTGGCAATATAAACAAACTAGACCTACTCTAAATACTTTTCTGAAACGTAGATCAAATATATAAAATTTAGTTTTCTAAAAAACTAACCTTGTAAGGTTTCTTCAATAACCGGACAAGCTTCTCAGGATATTCTTGTAATAAATCAATGACAGTAAATATTTTATTATCATTTAAACATTTAAGAGATCTTTCATCTAATAAATGACACATTTGCGTGCACAAGCGTGCCATGATTTTGATTATGTTCACTTTAAAAACTCAGTTTATCTAAACACTCGGTTGTACAATAAATAGGCCGTGAACTTCAGTTAACCTTTAAAATTAAACCTCTGAAAGTAATACCATGACTTTTTTGCTATAAGGAATTAAAATATACTATTATTAAAGAACAAATTAAAATGCACTTTAGAAATATCACTATTTAAGTTCCCTCCTCTTTAAAGTAAACTATGCCAACGTCCTAAATTGTGGTCAGACAAAATCCTATGTTTAAACTCTTAGGTTTTGTTATTTTTCCTATTATTTGACCATAAATATAGTAATCTAAATTTAATTGAATGGTTATGTATGCAAAGTTTTACTATTTAACAGTTTATTATAAAGCATTTTGTTATATTTGTGTTGGCTATAACCAAACAAATAACTAAGCAACCGCTCCTAGTGGTCATGTCCACAACCAATTAATCTAAGAATTTTAACAATTGAAGGTCGAAATGAAAACGAAACAAGTCAATGGAAATTAGAGAATCGAAAAGCGAAAGAGACGCCATCTTGGAAATGCAAGTGAAATTTGTGTCTGATACAGCTAAAATTATTGCCTAATATGACGTCTCTCTGTATTGTATTCACTGTGACGTTAGGTACCTAATTGACCAGTATAAATTTTGGATACGTAAAATGCTATTTTTGTGAGTGGATGGCGATTTAGTTCACCAGTATTTTGTGATAACATAATGGTGAGTTTTGGGCTGGGTCGAAAATACCAATATGGCGGTATGACTGGGTGGGGGTATTTCCTTTGTCTCAAATTTTAATTAGTCATTTTGTAAAATATACTTCTTAAAAGTGTTTTGAAATTAAATTTCACTGTTAAATATTAATTTTTGAATTATTCATGACATGAAATAATTAAGTTTTAAACATCTTATTTTTATTATTATTTTTTGTTTAATAATATGATTAGCTTTATTAGGCACTTTTTTTAAATATTAATTTGAGGTTAAGTTTAAATATAATATCAAATGTAATAATTTGAAATTGGTATTTTCGTGATTTAAAAAAATTCAATAAATTTAAAAGTATTTTTTTGAATTTAGGCAACACTGCTGTCTTGTTTTGACATTTATTAAATTAATTTTAGTTTGTAAATATTTTTTACAATTATATTAGGTTACTCTGTAATTCAATATTAAAAGGGGAGGTCAACTGGTTTTGAATGTATGCAGGTTTTTTTTCAAACAAATCAAATCACTTCTCACTTTAAAATAAATAAATAAACATGTTTTGTTTACTTTATTAACCCATGCCATGATAGGATAAATTGTTGCATCATTGTATATTTCTAATGATTGTATTTTATCATCTTTATTTTAATAATCAACAAATAAATATGTGATCCAAATTGTGAGAGAGTTGAGTTTTTTTAATTATTAATTGACATTGACTATCTATGGCTCCTTCATCTTTAATTTCACAACTTTAAGAATTAATTTTTTCTCTTGTGTTTTGAATTGGGTTAGGCTTCTGTAACAGACCATGTAATATATGTTTTATTATGACAGTGGATGTCACAATTAACTGTAAAATTAATGCCAGGCCTCCACCTTGGTTCGGATTCCACGTTAAACTGTAGGTCCTCCATTTCATCTCACAATTACCCTACCATTACACATTAGTGTAAGTGCGTATAACCCGAACGGGTAGTAAGACGCGGTGCTAATAATAATAATAATAACTGTAAAATTTAAACCTTTATGACAATAATTTTTTAGAGACATTTACCTTATAAGTAATTAATGATGAGAATATTTGGGAAATTTTAATTTTCAGAATAAATTAAGGGAAAAAGAGTTAATTTATAATTGAAGAAAATTATATAGGTTGCCTAGTTTGTTTACAATATAGGTATAAAATAGTTTATTATTTTTTTTATTATTTAACACCACGTCTTACTACCCGTTCTGGTTATACGCTAATGGATTAGGATTTGGGTGAAGTTTTTTTAAAGGAAAGAACCCGCATTTGTGTGGAGGGAGAATGGAAAACCATTTAGGAAAAAAAAAAGTTCACTCGACTGAGATTCGAACCTCGATCTCCCAGTCCGCAGCAGTCGAGCTCAACACGTCAAGAGCGTTAGCCAACTACGCCACCGAGGCGGGTTATATAAAATAGTTATTGAGATGTTTTATATATTGAACACAAATTACTTAGTTATTTTCAATTTTTTTTTAGCACCACCTCTTACTTGCTGTTTGGGTTATACGCTTATGGTTTTAGGAATCAGGAAGGTTATATTAATATGAAGTTTACCCTCATTTGTGTGGAGGGAGGATGGAAAACTATTTTGCAAAAACCTTCCTAAGTACCTAATTATACTTGATCAATTCTACAAAATAATTATGCTAACAATGTCACGATAATTGTTTTTATTGATTCCTTTTCCTCTACACTTCGAATCTCATAATATTTCCATACTTATGTATCTCATCAATATGTTTAAACAGAAAAGAAGGGAGTTAATGATGTTAAAAATCTTTATAAAACAGCTGGATTATGTTTTATTTGTAGAATCACTAGCACACAAAGTTCATATTGAGTAATAATTTCAGGGTGTCTACCATCCAGGAAAACCAGGGAAAATAGGAACTAGCCGGGAATTTGAAGGGATCGGGAATAAGCTGGTAATTCGGTAAATTACAATAAAAATCTGGGAAAATGTTGCTTTACTCAAAATATGAAATATAATAATCACTATTATTATCACCGCGTCTTACTACCCGTTCGGGTTATACGCACTCACGCTAATGTGTAATGGTAGGGTGATTGTGAGATGAAATGGAGGACCTACAGTTTAACGTGGGATCCGAACCACGGTGGGAGGCCTGGCATTCCTCACATTCACAAGATGTCTTGTCAGAGGTGAAGGAAGAGTTTGGTAATCAGATAAATCTGTGCCGGGACCGAGGATTGAACCCCGGCCGCCAGCATAGAAGTCTGACACCTTACCCCTAGACCGCCAGGTCAACTGTAATAATCACTTAAACAGTGAATAATAATGTTATTCAAACCGTAGTTTTTTTTTGTGTGTAGCTGAGTAATATATTTTATAATTCCTAGTAAACAATGTTAATACAAATTTAAAAAAATAGTTTTATAAAATTTTAAAACTTATTATTATTCATAAAAAGGATTATTAGAAAAATGAGGGGGGAAGTGGGGGACTCAGAAGGATGTGACATACTTTGGGAATTTTTGGAAATGATCGGGGGAAATCAGGGAAAATGCCGGGAAGTTAATTGGTCAGGTTGAGTCGACACCATGAATTTGCAATTGCTGAATTAAAATGGTGAAAAAAAATGTATTCTAAATTTTTTTGTTAGTGCCTATCGCGTCTTACTACCCGTTCAAGTTATACTCTTATATAGGTCTACTGATTATCCTTATGATTGTGAGGATTAGAAAGGTGATATTTAGAGGAAGTGTACACACATTTGTGTGGAGGGAGAGTGGAAAATTATTTTGGAAAAAACCACCCTCATTATCCTCGACTTAGATTCGAACCTCTGTCATTGGCAGTCTAGTCCACTGCAAGAGTAGCGCGATAGACCATGCAGCCATTGAAGCGGGTTATTCTCAATCCTTTCAACTCCAGCAAAAATCAATCTTAATAAAAAAGTAATTTTTAAAATATACTTAAAAACTTATATTTAGAGTTTAATTTAACAAAAGGTCTAAAACTTTCACAAAGTCATTGAGTTTTTTAGTGGCCAACTAAAATAGGAACAAACATCTCGAGCATTGAAATGCTTGTTGATTATAACACTTTGATGTGTTTTTTACATGGTCAAAACCCCTTCGGTGATCTAATGGTCTAAGGCGTCATTCCCACAAAAGACCAAACTGACGACCCGGAGAATAGAGTTCAAATCTTAGTCAAGTGTACTGACGATGGTTTTCCCTAAATAATTTAATCTTTCCACGCAAATGTGGGTACACTTAATTCAACTTACTTTATCCCCAGCGACCCGCCTCAGTGGCGTAGTTGGCTAACGCGCTTGTCATGTTGAGCTTGACTGCTGAGGACGGGGAGATTGAGGTTCGAATCTCGGTCGGGTGAACTGGGGGTGGTTTTTCCTAAATGGTTTTCCACTCTCCCTTCACACAGATGCTGGCTCACTTCCTCTAATTCAACCTTCCCAATTCCTAATCCATTAGCGTAATTATCACTTAATTCGTATAACCCGAACAGGTAGTAAGACGCGGTGCTAAATAATAATAAGTCTTGGGAGTCCAACCAATCTCCACGTATACAAATATCAAGCAGTTAACGTCGGCTGATCTTCGAATCTTGAGTATATATCCAACTCTCAGCCATTGTGTCGATTTGTGGTAAAAATAATTAATGTTCACTGCTTACGATGAAGGCTTACGCTCTTATCTCGTCAAGTTCCGCTACGGCCCTGTAATATAAGCTGAACCTCGGTGGTAATACTGCTAAACTACAATATTCATAATAAAGCCCTTAAAGAAAATTCAAACACAGTTTTTTTCTTTTTTGATGTCAACATTTATAAAGAAAAATATAATGATATCTGTCAAAAGCGACAGCTGTGGATCACATGGTTTGACTTATGAATACAAGAAAGTGTATCTAGCAACTTTTCTAACCATTAACATTAGTGGTCTTGGCTCACGACCTAATGTTCGGGGGGTGGGGGGGTGTTATTATCAATGCCTATATCTTATTTATCTAAGTTATTTAACATGCACTTAAAATCTGAACCTACTTGATTATATCAGCACATGAGAATTTCTCTGAGCGAGATCAAAACCTTTACCATTTCCGCCGATAAAGGAATTTTCACACACCATTCCAGGGTCTTTTACATCCCACAACATTATTATTATTATTAGCACCGCGTCTTACTACCCGTTCGGGTTATACTCACGCTAATGTGTAATGGTAGGGTGATTGTGAGATGANTTAGCACCGCGTCTTACTACCCGTTCGGGTTATACGCACTTACGCTAATGTGTAATGGTAGGGTGATTGTGAGATGAAATGGAGGACCTACAGTTTAACGTGGGATCCGAACCACGGTGGAGGCCTGGCATTCCCCACATTCACAAGATGTCTTGTCAGAGGTGAAGGAAGGGTTTGGTAATCACATCCCACAACAGACATAGGACCAAAATTTATTACTTTTATTTTTCACTTTTTATTTTATCTGTACCCGGAAGCCGTAAGTTGCAAGTGTTGCCTTACAATGGAAAGGAGAGGCTTGGTGCGAACAGCTAGTCACTCGGTATGTCAGATTGTAGCATCTGTTTTTGATAATATTAACAAGGGAAGCGTTAGACGTAACACACTTATCGGTTAGCATGCGAGCTGGGAAGACTTACTAAGAGGTACTTAACGAATAGTCGTTCTTTTTTTGTTGGCTCTAGAGTGTTGCGAGATTGGAGAAAGAAAAAGAAGACCACCGTGTGGCTAAATTATCACAACTTTAACATCCCCCCNCCCCCTTATGTAATCATTGTTTTAAATGTAATAAAATGTCTGTTGACGCTAAGGTTTCTTCAAAATAAAACTTCCAATACAACCTCGTTAAATTTAATCTCTTTTATTCAAATACGTTCTCCACCCCTACCATTATTAACTTACCCCGAGAGGCTCTATTGAGCTCACTGGCTGCCGTGGACAAAGACCAATGGAAGAATATGTGTAGGAGGAGAAGTTGCTAGTTAGAAATGGCGCCCAACGTGGGGCCGATGTGTTGTTAACTGAATAGGCACACTGGGTTCAATCCCAGGAATGGCCGAAAATTGTATCGCTGGTGAAATGTTGGTTTCCCCTTTATCACTGATGAACTAACGGCTGGAGGCTGGATGTTGTGTCTTCTGTATTTTTCTCAGTTTATATGTCATGGTCTGAAATAATCAGAGCGAAATTTTAAGCGTTGCGTTGTGTAATGTTGCAGAGATGAGTGATGTCCATGCGGGAGGTGGGAACCCGCAGGCTCCCACTCCTCCACACGCACTCGGCGTCTCCCCGGGACAGACCGTCAGACTGCAGCAGGTGCTGAGCGCCGCAGCCGCTGGGCAGCAGAATGTCAATGTACTCACCACCAGGGGGCAGCAGTTCGTTATCACCTCGCACGTCAGCGTCCCTGGACTCACACAGGTAACACAGCGACACCGTGAGACATCACACGCCACTGTCCCAGGTCTTATGTAGGCAACACAGTGAGACCTCACACGTCATTGTCCCAGGTCTTATGTAGGCAACACAGTGAGACATCACGTCATTGTCCCAGGTCTTATGTAGGCAACACAGTGAGACATCACGTCATTGTCCCAGGTCTTATGTAGGCAACACAAATGAGTCATACTTTACCTCAGCTCAGTTGGTGGCGTGTTTGCCTAAGTCAGTCTCGAGTACGAGTCCCTGCATGGTTGAAATATTAATCATGGGTTGGAGAACCTAAGACATGTGTCGAGCATTTGCCAAATTTCATGCACTTTACATGCTGGTGGCATCTTAAAAATAACGTGTTACGTTCTTAACCGCTGTCCGTAAGTTAAATCAGGCTAATTTTGATTTATTTTTAACCCCCATCCCTCCAACCACCCCGCTCTTGTCACAATTATCTCACAACATCACTCACTCAAACTCTCCCCTGCCCACAATTTAAATAGCATTTTTTTGAAAGGACAAACCCAGCGTAATTAATCGATGATAATTTTTTTGTCCATACCAGGATTGAACCTGGTACCTTTAGACCAGTAGATATACACATCCTGAGTATTAAATAATGGTATGCAAGTCATTCCACAGGTAATCCCGACAAATGCTGCCAATGCGACGCTACAACAGGCGGGGGTCACTCGAATCCTCAACATTGCGCCGTCGCCCCGGTTGGGCGCGGGGGGCATGCCTGGCCGGCCTGCCCACTCCGGGGCCCCGGGTGCTGAGAGGGGCACTGTATCCCTGGTGGCCATCGGGCAGCCCGGCGGGGTGAACGCTTCATCGCACCCCACGCTCGTGAGCTCGCTCTCGTCTCCTCCGAGGCCGAGGCCCGCGCTCGTCCTCACCACGTCCCCCGTGGGGATGGCGCGGCCGCCGCCGCCGCAAGTGGCCCCCTTCGCCCCTCCCGCGGTGTCCCAGATCAGCGGGTCGCCGACAACCGTCGCTAGGAAGAGACTGCGCCTGGTCGACCTTCAGGAGAAACCTCCGCCTAACGAGGTAAAATAATTTGTGGTTCAGCCTTTGGTAATTGTAGAAACATTTTAAAAAATACATCCGATTTCTTAACGAAAGCCTTAGTTTAAAAATTGTTTAAAACAAAACTACCATCCTTTCTTTAATCCTAAGAAAGTTAATTAAAATAGTTTTTTTTGAAAGTCCTTTTTTAAAACAAATTGGCAAAAAAGACACATCTTGTTTGAAAACTGTTATATACTAACTTTAGCAAAAACAAGGCAATTCGAATGGTAACTGGTAAAAAATAAGACTACTAGGAAAAGTAAGGTTAATTTTGGATCTACTTAATCTTATAAACTTGATTATTCAATATAACACAAACACGCTTCACTGGTCGAATGACGTCAGGCGTTACTCTTTCATTAGACCGGACTGCCGCGACTAGTATGGGCTTCAAATCCTGTTCTGGTGTACAAATTTGTCCCCCCTTAAAGGTTTCTTTCACCCTGCATGCAAATGTAAATTCATTTTCTCTAAATTTAACCCTCATCATGCATATAACCCTATAGGATAATAAGACACTCTAATAAAATAAAATATATTTCTTTGTATAACACCGCGATTCATTGAAGTGATTTTGTGAGGAGATCGCTGAAGTTTTGGCTGTCTCCAGGATATCGCGGCTCTGCGCAAACGAATACTAGAGCGGCGGTCGGCGCAATCCAAGTGGACCAGAGGCGTGTACGCCGAACACGCGGCGGAACTCTTCTTCCTTCAGGCCGGGGGCAACATGATGGACTACCACGCCTGGAGGAAGAGGGCCCCGACTCCCCAGTTCCTTCACTTCCTGCGCTCGCACAGACTAGACCCAGAGGATGACGACGAGGACCTCACTGTGCTGCTCTCAGGTGAGTCCCCGTGTGCCACCACTCGGGACATTTTTACTATCCTGGGTCACAAGCAGCTTGATGTGTATGTGGTGTGGTGTTCACTTAATGTTGTGAAAATGTACCATTCAATTAATGTTTGCGTACTGCTATGCAACAGCTTTGAGTGAGCAGTGTGACCTGGCGGTCTAGGGGTAAGGTGTCAGACATCTGTGCTGGCGGCCGGGCTTCAATCCTCGGTCCCGGCACAGATTTATCTGATTACCAAACTCCTTCCTTCACCTCTGACAAGACATCTTGTGAATGTGGGGAATGCCAGGCCTCCCACCGTGGTTCGGATCCCACGTTAAACTGTAAATCCTTCATTTCATCTCACAATCACCCTACTGCTACACATTAACATAAGTGCGTATAACCCGAACGGGTAGTAAGACGCGGTGCCAATAATAATAATAGCTTTGAGTTGGTTAAATCGACCGTAATAAAAAATTTAAATATCATAAACAATTGTGTAATAAAACAATTTCAAGTAATTTTAGTTCATAAACTTATATAAATAACCGCAATATAATATTCTTTAGTCCTAAAACAACTAACAAGAAATATTTAGGCCTAAACTTTAACTAGGCTTTTAGAAAATTTCATATAGGTAGGCTACTCTATTCGAGTTCGCTATGAATTGATAAAGTGGATTTCGAACACCCCTAAATGATTAACACAAAAATCAAACTAATAAATAATATGGAATAGTTATTAATATTTTGTGAACTACTACTCATATTAATGTAAACTTCATTTATCCTGTAAGTTATCAAGCTTTCCTTTCATTATTTCAATATTGTAGAGCTTACTGCTGGCAACACTTGACTTTGCTCCAAGCAGGCAAAAAAAAAACTCATTTTATTACTTCCAACCGAGCTTTTATAAATATTTAAAAAAAAAATTCCAGCTTTGAGGCAAACACATTTGTTCTCAGTTTTTATTAGCACCACCTTTTACTCTTTATTAGGTTTATATGCCTATATACTAATTACTCTGATGGCTTTAGGGATTAAGAAGGTTTAATTCAGAGGAAGTGCACCCCGTATTTGGTTGGAAGAAACGGTTTTAGAAAAAAAAATCACCTTAAGCGGACTCGAATGGAATAGAATCCCAATCTCCCTGTCTTTGGCGGTCTAGTGCAAGCCGAGAGTAGTGCGTTAGATCACACGGCCACCAAAGTGGGTCACAGTGGCTACTAATTTTAAAACATCAGCCCTCTTCTTAAGGTGGACATCACACAATGCTCGCAACGGACAAACAAACTCGCTCATTCTATTAAAAATTAAAATAATATATTTGGAAAAAGGTATATGAAATGTTGATAGAAACATATAAAAGGTTCGAACACAATATGGCCTATTACAGTGAAAAGAAGAACATATTTCACATTATACACTGCTGCCACTGTACATAGAGGTATAGGCTGCCTATTGAGGAAAACCTATCGTCGCTGCCCAATCCCCCGACCTAGGTTTCATTCTACTTAATAAACCACAAAAAGATTTTCCTTAAAGTGATATATAATACAAATGTATTAATATGGATAGCTCATTGTTAACTGTCGATTTACACATGTCCATCACAGACTCTGCTTTAAAATAAAACTGGAGAATGACTCCGATCGTACGATGATTTTGGCTGGCTCAGTGGTAGAGCATTGGTGTGTTAAGCCAAGAGTCCCAGGATTCGATTGTCATGTTCCCAGGTGGTCCCCCTGTGGCCCCGGAGTTCCCTTCGGAGTCTACTAACAATGTTCCTACGAGGCCCATCGAGAGGGCCCACCCCACCACTGCCCCTCCCGCCAAGTTGCTTAAGAGACCGTTCATCACGCCCATGTGTCGTCAACACACCCGTCAACATTCCATCTCTGACGTGTATGACAACTCTATCGGCAGCCAGGAGCAGATCGCCGAAAAGGCCAAACAGGTGAGGTGTATAGGTTTTCTTGGGGACGGGTGGAATATAATCACTAAACCCGATTCTGAACCTTACAAGTCTGTCCAGATTCAAGAGTTTCAATTCTGAATCGAATCTGGATCATTGCTTACCAACTTGAAATCAAACCTGTGTCTCAGGAGGCGTATGTGATGCAGAGGATAGTGGAGCTGCAGCGCGACGGTCTGTGGTCAGAAAAGCGTCTTCCCAAGGTGCAGGAACCGCCCAGAGCCAAGGCCCACTGGGACTATCTCGTGGAGGAAATGGTCTGGCTCGCCGCGGATTTTGCCCAAGAGAGAAAGTGGAAAAAGGCCGCCGCCAAGAAGGTAAAAGTTTATAATTTTTTTTAAAGGAGTTTTTCTGGCTACTTTTGGATTATTCGTCCTTTTAGTGCCGCGCCTGTGTCGGATTTGTGCTTGAAGCGTTCCGGAACTTTTTGATGTTTTGTGTACTACGAATGCCACAGCTATTTAATCAGTTTTTGTAAGTTTGTAACTTGCAACGTAGAGGAATATGTCAGTTATCGTGAGGAGTACATGAGATAGTAGAGGAAGCAAATACCACAAGGAAGGCCAAGAAAGAGATGGAAGTAGCAGATAACAGGACTTGCTCAAGTGAGAGGAGAAGAATGGAAACAATTAAAGGAATGTTTGAAGGATAGATCAAGTTCGGGGTTTGGGGGGGATAAGGGATTAATGTCTATGTAATAAAATTGCTCACTCTATAAATTCTTAATCCTTCATATATTTTTTTTGTGCCCAGTGTGCGAGAAATGTTCAGAAGTACTTCCAAGAAAAGGAGATTCAGGCCCAGAAGGCGGAAAAAGGGCAGGAGCAGAGACTGAGGAAGATAGCCAGCTTCGCTGCCAAGGAGATCAAAACTTTCTGGGCCAACGTGGAGAAGGTAAGGTGCCAAGCTAACAAGATTTGGAAATTTTAACCTATTTAAAATTAGTAAATCGCATCTGTTTGGAGGTTGGTTTCCATTCTAAATAGGGGTGTGCGAAGCCAGTTTTTTCAGTTCGAAGCGAAGTCGAAGCGAATATTCAAGAATATTCTCGAAGTCGAATCGAAGTTCGAATAAAATTTAAACAACTAATAATAGCTCTTAAAACAAATTATTTTTCTAAAAAAAACTGGATGTTTTTAGCCTTAATATATTTATATTTAGTTCAAATGCTATTAAATTGATATATTTTATCTAACTTTAATAAAACCTTACAATTTAGCCTAATTATGTAATAATACACAATAAGACATTAACCTTTTTAGAAAAAAATATGTAGGCCTACTAAAAAGACATTTACTTGGGCACGTAAATAGACAATTATATTTTATAAAAAATATAGATATATACTATATTAGGCTAAGTTATATGCTAAGAAAATATTTACACAGTCCTGTGACATTGTGCAATAATATTATCCTACATTTGATTTGCAATTAAACTTTAAAAAATATTCACTTCAGGGCAGATTATGTTATAACTTATTTTAAAAAACGAATATTAAGAATTAAGAAAAATTATATCAACATCAAACAGTTTTTATAAGTTAAAATAAAAACAAACATTGTAAGAAATTATCCACACAGGCAGTTAGAAGTGTTACTTTCTCTTCAAGTTATTTTGAAAGATGTTAATTCCTCAAAATGAATAGGAGTCAACGGTTCTCGTCTGGCTGGTACAATGTTTCCTGAACTAGAAAATACCCTTTCACTGCACACACTTGTAGCAGGGCTACCTTGGAGACATTAGGGTATTTTCAAGAACCCTCTTCCCTCCACCAGATATAGGCACCCGTGGTTCATTTAGGTAATCCTTCACTTCACTGTTGTTGTCTATTGCCGGTTGGGTGGTATTTGGTATGGAATCAAAACTTGACCATAGTCCAGAACTAGAAGAGGAGCATGAGGGGTGTTCATCTTTTACGTTAGGCTCTAAAGATGACTTGTCACTCAACTTCTTAACTTCAATTGCTAGCGTGTTTACTGCCACCATATCATCGATCAAGACACCTCTAAATCTTGGGTCGCATAGCATGGATGGGCAGAAAATAGGATCTGAATCGTAGAAACTGAAGCGAGATTTCAAAGCCTTATCTAAACTTCTTGCGAACATTACACCATCCTTCTTGCTAGTGATAAAAACATTTAAGAGATTTGAGGCAAGGAAGGATGGGTATAACCATTGAAGAGGTGGGATAACTGTCTCCACTGATTTCCTTGGTGGCGTCAGCTAGTGGCCCAAGAACCTCTACAATGCCTGCTGCTTGCTTCCATTCAACTTCAGTTAGGATCTCGATGTTATTTTCTGAATTGGCAAGTTCAGCTCCAACAGCTTTTCTAACAGCATGTAATCGAGAAAGCATGTTATACTCGCTGGACCACCGTGTGTCCACAAACTGAATTAACTCGAGTACTGGCAGTACCATCTCTTCCATTACCGTATGTAATCTTTTTCTTGTGGATGGACTACGACTGTAATGTTCCACAATTGCTTTTGCCTTTGTCAAAAGTGTACAAACACCATAACATTCTGCTTTGGCATCATGGATAGCTAATTATTACTGTTCAATCTAACACATTAAAATAAAATGTAGATAAACTGCAACACATGCTCTAAATAAGCTATCAAAGTTATTTTTATTCCAGTTTTAAATTTTTTAAAAAAGGTAAATCTTTTGGTATTACAGAAAAATATGCATTCTTTTAAAAAGAAAAACGTTTCTAATAGCAATAAGTCACCTGTTGGCGTTTTGTATTTTTTCAGGTATATATTACACTGGGCAGTTTTCTTATCAGAAGCTCTCGTGAAAAATACCCATATTTCACTTTTATTTTTCTGTTTCGGACATTTTCGTAGGCTTAACCAAAACTATTGATAAATTAATAATAAACAGTCTAATGTTGCCAACATGAGGTCATCAAATTTTCCATCAAGTTTTTAGGTTAACATAAATAAATCATTTAATCGTTTAGTTAAAAAAGAAGTATAATTTTAAATTGAAACAAAATTTAATCAGTAAAGGGTAAATATGTTTGCTTATATTCTGTCTCAAAATTAATTTTTTCGACTTTCAATCAAGTTTTTAATTTATCTCTTGGCGCATGCGTCGTAACATTTTCTGTTGAGTAGAGCAAATACACGTGAAGGTCATTTCATTTCAGATATTGAAAAAGATTCACTTGAAAAAAATTATGCAAAATTCAAAGCAAGAATATGATTTTAAATTGTATATTGATTTTTTTAAATATTATTTTTATCACGTGAATTTAGGTCATGTGGCGGTGAAGATAGCTGAACGTATTTAATTTGTGAATCGATCAGGCCGTGTGGCATCGAATATAATCGATTATTGAAATTGTGTAACTATCGATAGTTATTCAATATTTCATCAAAACGAACTATTTTAAATTTACAAGTTATTTATTGAGAGAGAATAAGAAAAAGATACTTACAGGTACATTTTTTTAAAACGAAAATAGCGTGATCACCATTTATTAAAAGTGGTCACTAATCTCAGTAGAAATATTGTGGAATAATAATAATAAAGTTAGTCACAATCAACTAGTCGTTTTATAACCATGGCCTTTTGTGTCAATACATAAATATTAAAAAATATCGAACTAATCGATATTTAACCTATAAATCGATAAGGCCCATCTTTCGTAAAGTAAACAAATGAAAATAATTTGTATTAGAAGCTTGCGCCTCATACATATTAGTAAGTATTCCATAATTCAACGTTTTATTTGTTTTAAATTGTGAATTTTCTGTGGTAAACATGAATATAATCTACTAGAATAACAGCTCAGAATGGTTAAAATTGAAAATACTTGTATATTTTTTGCCGAAGCTTCGAATTTTTCGAAGTAAATTTTGTTTATCGAAGTCGAAGCCGAAGTTAATTAATATTCGCTTCGACTTCGAGATTCTCGAAGCTTCGCACACCCCTAATTCTAAAACTAGCTTCGAATTGTGTTTCACGGGCTTACATCAAACAAGGACCCCTTTTCAATGGCCGCTGGGCTCAGAACGTCACAATCGCAAATCGTAGACTGGACCGCCTCATTGACTAGAGATCAGGGTTCTAATCCCAGTTGTGTATATTGACGAGAAAACTTACCTCCACGCAAATATGGATAGAACTCTCCCAGCTCTACCCAATAAGTTTAAACACGCAGGTAGCCCAAACAAGTAGTGGGATGCTGTTCACAAAATAAATAATCAGCTAACCTATTTTCTAGCAAATGAGACCCCATTTCATGTAAAATCCTCCCTAATCTTTGAAGCGAGGAGAGAAAAATATAGAAATTAATATTGGACTCACACGTCCTTTAAATAAAGTATTTCAGTTATATCTTACAGTGACAGGTGACAGTAAATACCAGGTTTCTCTTTTCAAGCTTTCAAGAGCTTTTAAAGCTCGATTACTTATAGGTACCTGCGTTCTCTGGTAGGTTGAGTTCTGGCCTGTAATTTGTAGATTAGACGGTACACCTATATAACGTAAAACGTGGATGTATATTGTTGTAAATAGTCTATCTGTCCAAACTGCGTTAGTGAAATAACTATATCTTATAATATATGTTCGAGTATGTTAAGCTCGGGGTTTTACAGCGATTTTAAGTCACAGGTGTTTACTATGTTTGACACCTGTAATTTTTTGACACGATGTGTGCAGTAAATATCTTTGACTGCCTTTTTATGTTAGTAATAAATATCACTTAAATATCTATGAAAACTGTCAAATTATTATTTGATAGTTCTTATAGATGATAGTATAAACATGTTTTTAAGATTTTAAATGCATTTTAAAGTTAAATAAGGCTTATTTTCAATTTTTAAGCGGGGGTAGGGAACCTAATTCGTCATATGGGCAGAGCCCTACTCTATTTTGTATTTTGTAATTTATTTTATGCTTTGAATCACCATTTTTGAGATCTGCGGATATATAACCCTCCTCAATTTTTCAGCACTAAATGTCGACAAATAAAAGGGGGTGTTATACCCGGGTAACTAACGGCATCTCTCAATCTACACCTGAACTCTACCGATTGTGTGTTGCAGCTGGTTGAGTTTAAACAACAAACACGTCTCGAGGAGAAGAGGAAGCAGGCTCTGGACCAACATCTCAGCTTCATCGTCGACCAGACGGAGAAATATTCCACGTGGCTGGCCGCCAGCATGAACAAGTCTAATAGCGTCAACTCGTCTCCGTCGAAACACAGCGTTATCTCTGACGGTTGGTCGTCATGCCACTCGCCTAGTATTAGACTGCTCATATATAACAAGAACAATATTTAGAAGGATATTTTTAGAGTAAAAACATTTAGTCGTGATCTTTAACGTGTAATTCAACCCCATAAACCCCCATGCACACTAAGGGTTCATAAAGGTGGATTTGGGGAAAATGTGTGGCCTATTTTAAGATCAATACAGTAGTATTTATTCTCAACTCAGACTGAAAAGTGAAATTTTTCTATCGTTCAATAAAAGTTCTATTAACTCATTTGTTTTTCACTTTTGTTTAAATTTGGACAAAGATACAAGCAAAAGAGATGATAACTAACTAATCAGTCATCTTTCATTTCAGACGACTTCCAGCCCAACGTGAGCTCGACAGACGATGAGGAGACGATCGCGAAGGCGGAGGAAGACATGGCCAGTCACAATCACATGGAGGAGATTGAGCTGTTGAAGAGAGAGAGTGAATTGCCGATAGAAGAGCTGATCAAGAAACTGCCTGAGAAATACTTGGAGAACATTGGGACTGGAGACGTGAGTTTGGGAACACATTAGGGGCGCAGGAAGTACACTTTTTTCAATTCAAAGTTAACTCGACTCAAATGTATGAAATAGTCTCGAAACCGAATTGAAGTATGAATTATTTTCTTTTATTTGTTTTATGCTTGAAATGATATTATATTGTGGCTATTTATATTACTTTATTCACTAGGGTGTTCAAATGCACCTCAAAGCCGGATTTTTAGAATCGTAATTATCTTTATAATTAGTCTATTTATAACAAATTTTTGGAGAAAATATTGTTAATCTGGTTTAGAATTACGTTTCAGAGGAAAATGTGATAAAAATATGTCGCATTCTCCTTGAAATTGACCGCAATTCTAAACAATTTTTTTGGAAATGGGGAAAAGGGCTTATATAACCCTTATACCACCATAGGTCGCAGGCAACGCCGTGCGGGATTGCTAGTTGAACATAAATGGAGTATTTTAGCTCTCAATATGTTTTATTGATGAAGCTTCAAAGTGAAGCTGATGTTTGTTTGGAAGCCAAGTCAAAGTTTATTTATTTAACCTTGCAGGAATTTCCAATTGCCATTCTCATCCTTATGGCTTAATCCTTATACAGGTGTATAACCTGAACAGGTATTAAGACACGCCGACAAAAAAAAGATTTATTGCTATGTGTTTCCCACCCACTCTCCGCCCTAATGCGGGGGGCACTGTCTATAAACATCCTATCTTATGTCTACTTCTTGGTTTAAGCAAATCTTGATGTCATACACAATAATTGAAAATAAATACATAGCATTTTTAACTAAATGTATTTTCTCAGTTGGACGACTTGTCGAGTCAAGGTGACGATGACGACTTCACGTTGCCGTCGGACAAGGGAACGACGGACGACGAGGAGACCATCCAGGAGCAGGAGTCGAGGGAGAACAAAGTGGACCACAAGAAGGAGCTGGCTGATCTCGAGGTGTGTGTAAGACACTCTAGGAGGGGGAGGGGTACCAATTGAAGAACTCTCAATGAGGCTTCTATGCTGAAAACCCACTGTTGGGCTCCAATTGAAGAGTTTTAAAAGCCTCTTCGTTCTATAGCATATTGTAGAATTAACGAGGCTTATTGTAGGGTAGTAATTATAGAATTCGATAATCTTGACAACTATCCCTGGCTAGCTCAGCTTTCCTTCTCAAAGCAATTATCATATAAGGAAATTCTTATCTATACAATAAATATGCCTTAATCCCTTTTATATTAATCCATTATTAGGATGTATCCCTTTATACGCTATTCCTATAACAATTTACAACTGACCCGTATATACGCTATTCACTGTACACTAAATCATAATTACCGTAAATATGCAATGACGAGCAACACACGTCTCTTTCTATTGTAACAGTGAGGGTTAGTTTCTTCCTCGCATCGTCTTCAAATTCTGATGACATCAACAATTGCGCCAGAGTGGACTGACAATCTTGACTTAACACAGGAGAGTAGTTTGAATTCTGCCTTTCTGGTTGGCTGGACAATGCGCCCGTCCCTTACTACATTTAAAATAAAAGTAATTACTGAATTCCAAACTGCCTGAAGGGCTTAAATTTTCTAAAATGCAAATTATTGATTAAAAATAATATTATAAAATAAAGAGAATTCCCAAATGTAAACAAAATATTAAAACTGCAGTCTCATCCTTCCTTTTTCGTGAGTCTTGCACGTCCCTATTAATTAACAAGATGTTAAAATATTTGTCCTGTTGTGAATGTCGGGCAGGCGGAGAACGAGCAGAGCATTGAAGAACTCAGAGCCAAATATGGGAGTCCCAAACCTGTGGCGTTTTCTAGCGACGAAGACGAGGAACCGTCAGACCGCGAAGACGAGGAAAGTGAGGACGATGACGATGACGACGATGTGGATGAAGAACTGGAAGGTATGGAGCATCCTACTCTGAGGGATCATCGTTATCGGCTGTTTCCAGTCGGTGGCAGGGTCATTTTAATAAAATGCCTCCATTGTCCTCTGTCCTCTCACTCACACACTTAATGACTTGAGGGATTCAAGGGACCCAGGGTAGTTCATATTTGAAAAAATTTTCAAGAGTAGAAATTAAACCAACTTTAATATGATAATGTTGGTAGTCACCGAAACTCAGCTTCTCGTTTTCTAGCGTTAGAGGATGAGGAGAGCGAAGGTTATAGTTCCGAGAGTGAGCAAAGCGAGAGTGAAGATGTCGGCCTCAAGTCCTTGCTCGAGAGCAACGTTGATTCTGCGGTCAAGGTGAGAGAAAAATTCCAACCTCTATAACTGTGGCAAGATGCGGTTCTCCAAGTCAAGCCGAATATACATAATATTTCCTGAAGTTCGACTTAAAAAAAAAAAAAGTTGGACAAAATATTATATTGTGCTTATTTCTATATTTAGACACTATATAAACTGTACAAAGTGTTTAACTGATTCCTTCCTAATTTGATAACTTATTTTACTCCTCTAGTTCACTTAATACAAATTGTCATGATAACATTAATTTGTAATGTACCTGTTGTTTTCACTGAAAGGTAACGATATTTTTGGTTACTTTGAGTGGTTTCGCTATTGTTTGGAGGGGAAAAAACCTTTCATTTAAATGTCAGCTCATTCGTTTACTTAGATTGTTTCATTTTAATGTCAGTTCTTTCATTTACTGGGATTTAAGCGTTAAAATATATTGATAAATGTGTTACTTATATCAACCATAGATTTTTTTCAATATCAGTGAGATTTGAAGTTAATGAGGAATCAAGCTTCACTTCTTTAGTTTTGAAATGTGCTATTAAAGAAATACTACCAAATCCTTCTTCGCACTCCTGAAGAAAAATTAGACAGCAGAGATGCGTCTTTAAGGGGCGTAGGGGGCTGATCGTTTTCGACTTCCTATAAAATTTGCTGTTAATTTTAATAGTGTATGCACATCTTTAGGTCAACACTTTTCTGTTATAGTCCTCATTTGTCAATTTAGAGCCACAAAATAAGTTTATATTGGGCTTGACAAAAATATACACTTATATATTTAAGAGATAGATAGCTTCCAAAGAGATAAATAATTTAACTCTATAAGGAAAACCTCTTTTCGCTTTATGAGGCAATTGTATTATATTTGTAAAGAGGTATAGGAAAGGTGGATAGAAACATATAACAGGGGGACAAACACAATTATGGCCTTTACAATGAAAAGAAGAACACAGTTCACACTTTACACTGCTGCCAATGGACAAGGAGGTAATGGATGTCTCTTAAAGAAGAGAGATCGTCACCGCCCAATCCCCCGACCCAGGTTTCATTCTATCAGAACTCATCAGGGAGGAGTGTGAGACCCACAATGAAACTTCCTAAAAGACATAACAAAAAAATTAAGAAAAAGGAAAATAGTAAAGAATGTAAGAACACATAGATAGGAACATGTATAGTAGCGTCGTGGCTTCTTTGGTGCTGACTGACAACTCATAGCTGACTTCTGACTGTCAACATTTAGGTTTATACCTACATTTTGACTGTCAAAAGTGACAGCTGTTAAACATGTTTTTGCAGATCATTCGGTTTGGCGTAGGGATACATAATTTGGTCTGGTAACTTCTCAAAGCCGTCAGTCATCACCAAAGAAGTCAGGGGGCTACTGTAAAAGGTATAAACATAAAGGACAAACACAAGAAAAGGACATAGGATGTGAATATAAAATTTTATAACTCGATAAGGAAAACCTCTTTTCGCTTTATGAGGCAATTGTATAATATCAGGGTGTCCAGCGACCTGGAAAACATGGAATTGTCAGGGAATTTTCTTGGTCAGGGAAAAGTCAGGGAATTTTATTTAATTTCTGGAAATCTTACATTTCGTCTATAAAAAGCCTCATATTTTAATTCACAATAGTCAAAATAAAACTTTTCTCCCAGTTAATCACTTTCACACCATTGACTATGTTGATGCAGACTAATATCACTTCTCAAGGTCAACAAGTAAGTTTAGTGTCTTTCCACCTTTCTGCCACGTGTCTTTAGCCAAAGTTGACTCGTGGATATTCACATGCACACAATTTGACTAGGCCTACATTTTAAGTAGAAGGAACTAAGAGTGACTCTGTCCCACAACTATTTTAAATATTTCTTGTTTGAGGCAATCTTTTAATGACTCAATACAATTTTACTGAAGTCTATTTTTAACTTGAAATAGTCCATTTTCCCGGAGGCAGAAATTGTTTAATCCTTTTGTTGAGTGACACAACTTCAAAATGTTTATGTATCTAGAAAAAAACAACATATTTAATCTGTGATCTTAAAAAATTATTTTCGTAATATACGTAATATTGATAAATAGTGGTCTGGGAAAAAGTAAATTGGATCTGGAAAACCTGGAAAAGTCAGGGAATTTAAAAATACAGTTTGGCTGGACACCCTGAATATGTGGAAGAAGGTATAGAAAAGGTGGATAAAAACATATAAAAGAGAGAAAAAAACAATATGGCCTTTACAATGAAAAGAAGAACACAGTTCACACTTTACACTGCTGCCAATGGACAAGGAGGTAATGGTTGTCTCTTGAAGAAAATTGATCGTCACCGCCCAATCCCACGACCTAGGTTTCATTCTATCAGAACTCATCAGGGAGGAGTGTTGCAACGTGCCCAATCCCCCTGCCTAGGTTTCATTCTATCGGAACTCATCAGGGAGGAGTGTTGCAACGTGCCCAATCCCCCTGCCTAGGTTTCATTCTATCGGAACTCATCAGGGAGGAGTGTGAGACCCGCAATGAAACTTCCTAAAAGAGAAAACAAAATAAAAGTGGAGATAAAGTAAAATGGTAAAGAATGTAAGAACACATAGATAGGAACATGTATAAAGAGAAAAAAAAAGTGGAGAAAAAGGAAAATGGTAAAGAAAGATATAACACACAGATAGGAACATGTAATATTATACAATTGCCTCATAAAGAGAAAAGAGGTTTTCCTTAAAGAGACAAATGTGTAACGTTTGTTTGTTGGTTTTTTATTTTTTTTAACACTGAATTCGACATTTAACATGTATAAAACATTGAATATAAAAGATACAGTGAGACAATCACCCGCCTCGAAGGGGCTCTCGAAAGTCAAACGATACAGGACTAACATAAAAACACTAAAAAGGAAAAGCATATGTCACCCTGGCGGGCTGATTCTAAGTTGGACGGGCGGGAAAAATTAAACAAAACCCGCCCTATTGCCGGTAAATGGTCGACACGGACCTAAAATTATATATTCATACACAGAGAAGGATGATGGGTGACCGGACGCAGATAAGGCATGTAAGAGGTGAATGGGAAAATTAATTATGATAAAAAAAGAGCGAGCCGGCCTCGATCAGCGGAGCCGCCGGGGTCGGAAGGTATTTAGAGTGGTCCACCACCAGGGCTACGCAGATATCCCATACGCAGCCCTGGTGTGTAAATAAAATAAACTAANGGGGGGGGGGATAAATTTATTTCACCTACTGGATTTGAGATTACCTCCGGCGATGTTGGGAGGACAGAGCAGTATTTGAAATGGCCTGGGACTGTTAGATAAGACTGAGTTTAACATGTATCAACCATATTTGTCCGAATTTTAAATTACTCATGTTTGTTTCGTATCCAGGCAAATGAGGAAGAGCCACCAGAAAAGGAGTTCAACGATGTATCCGCTTTAGCCGAGAGTATTCAACCGACTGGGAATACGCTTTCGTCAACGAGTGTAAGCCCTCTCATGATAAAACTACTCATTATTTATTAACTGCCATCATGCTCGCTTGATTGGTTTAGCAGGGATGAGGAAATTGAGGTTCGAATCCTGACCAGGTTGGTGTTTATTTAATGGTTCGTCGCACTCCCTGCAAACGTGGCTACATTTCACCTTCTAATTATTTTCTAAGTCTTTTTTAATACGATTGGTAATAAAGTGTACTGTGTAACGGTTCAGAGTAGACCTCACATTGGACTTGTGCGGACACGAATAATTGTACAAGCTATGTATTTTTTCACATCAGACCCCGGTTAATATTGAAGGAATCTTAATTGCTATGAAACAACATCTTTAAATTGAGTCCAATTATTTAAAGTCACAATAGTCAATATAATTATATAATAAAGGAAAGTGATAAAACTAAAGAAAAGGGAAAAATAAACTATTAAGAGTGAATTTGATGAAGAAAGCCCACCCAGGGAAAGAGGAAAAATGTGGGAAAAATCCAATGCACAAAGGTGACATCTTCTTCCTTTCTTCTGTCTTCTATAAAAAAATATAAAATGGAGTAATCCATTGTTTGTGTTATTTGTACTTTCTTCTTTATGTTTGATAAAGGCAACAATTCTGAAATATTATTTATATTTGTGTTAAAATGTGTGTGACTACTTCTACTATAGAAGACAGAAGAAAGAAAGATGTCACCTTTGTGCATTGGACTCTTCCCACATTTTTCCTCTTTCCCTGGGTGGGCTTTCTTCATCAAATTCACTCTTAATAGTTTATTTTTCTTTTTTCTTTAGTTTTATCACTTTCCTTTATTATATAATTATCTAGCCATTGGGCCACCTAATTTTTAAACAATAGTCAATATAAAGTAGACAATTTTGAGTACTTGAATTTTGGGGGTTTAGTAAAAATCTTCTAAGTCTGTTTGAATGTTGCTTTTTGTTATGATGTTGAGGTTAGACTGTTTCCTGGCCTTGCCTACCTTCCTTAACGTTACCTTAACCTTGGAGGCAGCAAGGACCTACAAGGAACAGTGTATGCTTACTGTATTGTTTAGTCATAATTTGGCAGACTTAAAACTTCCCGCTAAGTGACTTTGGCTTGGTTGTTTTTTTTCCCCTATGTCATTTAACTAGTGGGTAGTAATTTTTTTTTTGTGAGATAAAGTTTCGTGAACTTAAGCACGGAAGATTCCCTGGACTTGGGGAAGGTCAAGTGAAGGGGAGTTGCCTCGTCCTCCACTCATTCCTGTTTCCTGCTGAACAACGGTCTCCCAAAGGGTTTAGTTTGTTTAAAGGAAGAGTGATTAAGACAAAATTCATTACATTTTTTTACCTCTAAATTTTAACATTTTCAATATTTTTTAAAATCCATCTATTGTATAGTGATAGATGACTTTTTTTTCCCCTAATTTAAACATGTTTAAAGCATAAGTGTGAATTTTTTCTTGTATATATGTTGAATAATTTTCTTACGGTAGGAATTCACAAACGCACAGGTACATATGTGAGAATTCACAAACACACAGGTACATATGTAAGAATTGCGCCGCCGACTGTCTTACACCGGAACCTTGAAAATATGCCTCGAGTGCAAAGAGGGTTAATGACACGCATGCTCCTTTATTCAGGTGGTCACCAAGATACCGTTCCTTCTGAAGCATACCTTGAGAGAATACCAACACATCGGCTTGGACTGGCTGGTGACCATGTTTGACAGGAAGTTGAACGGGATATTGGCGGACGAGATGGGTCTGGGGAAGACCATACAGACCATCTCTCTTCTGGCGCACCTGGCGTGTGAGAAAGGTACGCTTGTTTTCTTGGGGCGTGTGGTTCTATCTTATTGTTATCGGGTGGTCTCTCAGGCCGAGTTCTGGAGTCATATTGTCCTTTATGTAATTGCTCCTACGGTAGACTAGATTGGAGGATTCGGGCAGTGACCATCTATTTTCTTCAAGATACAGCCATTACCTCTTTGTCCGGTTGCAACAGTGAACAAGTTTGGACTGTGTTCTTCTTTTCTTTGTAACAGTCATATTGTGTTTGTCCCTTTTATAGGTTTCTATCCGCCTTCCTATTCCTGTACCTTCTTACAAATATAAATTTAAGATTGTAGCCAAACTTAGGTGTAACTGTGTCTAATTATATAATTTGACCAGCTAAATGTTGAGGTCCCTCTATTTCAATTATTTTCAATATTATAAATTGGAGGAGTGATAGAGACATGAAAATATTGTGAGACATGTTTTTTCGATCACTTACTTACCACATTAAACATAATATAAAAATATTTTTAGACTTCATTGTAGTACTTTTGAATATATAATACTTACATGAAATAAAACAAAATTTAATCTTTTCATGAAATTGGCCTTTTATATGCGAATATTGGTCAATTATGTTGATTTTAATGATGATTATACTTAGCACCATATCTACCCATTCGGGTTGTACGCTTAAATAATAATCACGCTAATGATTTCGGAATTGGTAAGGTTGGATATAGAGGAAGTGAACCCGCATGTGTGTGTGTGTGTGGAAAACCATATCAAATCAAAGATTCCAGTCCATAAAAGATTTACTACCCTCCACTAAAGACCTTTCATTGGCAAAGAATTAAAATATGTTTCTTATCTGTCTTTTATGACAGTAAATTTATTAACAAAGAAAAATATTAATATTTTTAATATTGGGAACTTAGCTGTAATTTTTTTATCCACTTACATTAATAGAATTTCAAAAAAATGTCTCTAATACTCTAACTTTTAATATTGAAATCAACATTTTATTTTATTTAATCTGATAGTTTTACTTACTCAGGATATTCCAGTGATGGGTGAAAATAGAAGGAACCAGTACTAGATGGCTTTTACAACTGAAAATAGGAATACTGAACAGGGTTGGTAAAATGTTGTCCGGTCTTAAAATCCGTGTCTTTGTTTACAGGCATCTGGGGACCACACTTGATAATAGTTCCAACTTCTGTGATGTTAAACTGGGAAATGGAGTTCAAAAAGTGGTGCCCGGCATTCAAGATCCTCACCTACTACGGAACCCAGAAAGAACGAAAACAAAAAAGAACAGGTTAGCCTTTTAATAGTTGCTGCCCTCTTCCTGTTAAAACACTTCCTACTTCCACTTCAAAATGTATTCAGTTTTGTCATTGTTTGAAAAATAAACCCATTAAAATGATCAAATAAATTATTTAAACTTAGACATATTTAAAAAGGTATTTAGTGAAGCGTGTGTTGATCTGGTACAATATTAAATGACCGCAGTTGTTTTTTTTGCGCCATCTTATTACAAATTAATTTGTCTTTTTTTTTCGCAGGTTGGACGAAGCCAAATGCGTTTCACGTGTGTATTACATCGTACAAACTAGTGATACAGGATCATCAAAGTTTTCGTCGTAAAAAATGGAAATACTTAATTCTAGACGAAGCACAAAATATTAAAAACTTCAAATCCCAGAGATGGCAGCTGCTCTTGAATTTTCAAAGTTTAAGGTACAGTTTATATTGTTAAATGTACAGCTGTGAATAACATTACCACACAGAGGTTGATTCAAGGTTGTCGAACTCAACTCTTGGGCCGGGCGGATGCCTATTTTCTAGCAATTGGATCATCAGCTGGCTGATTGTTTCACAACATGGAAGTCAAGTTTTAACTCTGTAGGTGAGGAGTCACCGCTTTAATCTTGCTAGCAGACATTGTGGTCCTTTGTTCTATAGCTTGGCCGGCACAGATTTATCTGATTGCCAAACCCTTCCTTCACCTCTGACAAGACGTGTATTAATCACAACTTGTGAATGTGGGGAATGCCCAGGCCTCCACCGTGGTTCGGATCCCACGTTAAAACTGTAGGTCCTCCATTTCATCTCACAATCACCCTACCACTACACATTAGCGTAAGTGCGTACAACCCGAACGGGTAGTAATACGCAGTGCTAATAATAATAATAATAATATAGCTTGGTGGCATTGAACCCCCTTACCTGTTACCCCTACAGCTTTTTCAAATTATCGCCACAGCATATTAAAAAACAAACAAAAAATATTAACATTTTTTTTAAAGAATTCAATGGAAAAAAACTTTTTTTAAAAAGTGTTCTTTTTTAATTGTATGTTTATTCTTTTTTTGTACACTATTTCTATGATATTGTAAAGAGAATTAATCTGACACTTTAGCTTAGTTGGTAGTGTGTCTGTTTACTTAACTAAGGGTCCTGGGTTTGATTCCCAGCATGGCCGAATAATCTAATTTGTTTAAATAATGTGTTATCTTTGTTATTGTTTTGACGCAATAGACACGACAAACAAAATATTATTTTCCTATCTTGAAATCAAATATTTTTTAAGGGTTCGAGATTTGAAAGAAAATTTAAGTTTTTGATTCCACCCATCTTTAACCTTTTTTTTAATGTTGAATCTTATTGTTTTAAATCCTTGAATCTCATAAATCCTTAAGCAATTTGGAGGGTTTTAGGATTCGAGCGCCTCATCCCCAATTTAAAATATGTTTCTCTTTGCTTCACCCACAAGTGTCCAAACTTCCTAGTTGTGTTCCGTCGTGTTCCAGGCGGTTGCTGCTGACGGGGACCCCCTTACAGAACAACTTGATGGAGCTCTGGTCGCTCATGCACTTCCTCATGCCCAGCGTGTTCCAGTCCCACCGCGAGTTCAAGGAATGGTTCAGCAACCCGGTGACTGGAATGATCGAGGGCAACGCCGAGTACAACGAGAACCTCATCAAGCGACTGCACAAGGTGGGAGAACGCACGATCTCGATCCCGGATCTGGCGGTGGTTTTGAACTATTTAGTCGTGTAAGATTAGTTCACTTTGAGTTTGTTTAGTCACTGACCACATAAAGTGCACTGTAAGTTTAGCTCCTGACCACACAAAGTGCCCTGTAAGTTTAGCTCCTGACCACACAAAGGGGGTTGTAAGTTTACTCCCTGACTCATGTATGTCCTACAGCCTTTCATTGTTGCCAACGGGACACCGCGAGAAGCTGAGCAAGCACTGTCTTTTAGTTTTCTTCAGTTATGCCACCTTCTCTGCTCATAATTATTGCAGAAAACATTTTTTGTTAATCCTTATTGTTATTTCAACAGGCGACAACTTGAAAGACTCATTTTAGTTATTTTATTAGATTGACACTCAACTATTTTTTTCTTGCTACCCCTAATGTTGGATCTCCTGGTCTCCTTAAGGTGTTGCGGCCGTTCCTGCTACGGAGACTCAAGGTCGAGGTGGAGAAACAGTTACCCAAGAAGTACGAGCACGTGGTGATGTGCCGTCTGTCCAAGAGGCAGCGCTACCTCTACGACGATTTCATGTCGAGGGCAAAGTAGGTACTCTTAAATCAAATAGAGGCTTGGGGCAGGCGATAGGACCCTTGAATCCTTAAGGATATTCAAGATTCAAGGATTTGAGAATCAAACTTAATTTAAATTATAAATTGTGATTTTTTTCAAGAGGTCATGTTGTATCTCTTATATTCAATGTCCATGTTTCTGCTGCATGTTCGACAATGGGTACAAAGTACACCCTGTACAACACTCCATTACCTTTTGGTGGTCTAGGGGGTAAGGTGTCGGACTTCTGTGCTGGGAGGGTCCGAGGTTCGATCCTCGGTCCCAGCACAGATTTATCTGATTACCAAACCCTTCCTTCACCTCTGACAAGACATCTTGTGAATGTGGGGAATGTCAGGCCTCCACCGTGGTTCGGATCCCACGTTAAACTGTAGGTCCTCCATTTCATCTCACAATCACCCTACCATCACACATTAGCGTAAGTGCGTATAACCCGAATGAATAGTAAGACGTGGTGCTAATAATAAAAATATGAATGAAAAATTTACACAGTTTTTCTCTAGGTTTTTTTTCCCAACAAATACGAATTAGACCCCTATTTACGTAAATAATATCGCTTTTATCTAACTTTTCCCCTAATAATAACCCCACCTTTTGCATGTCTCTATTCATAGCTAAGAGATAGGCATAGCAAGGGGATAGGTATGGCAATATGGTTAATTTCTACTGCCTTTACACGGCTTTAGGACTCCTCCCCCTGCCTTCATCTTATTATTTCCACTCTTCTCCCATCCTTCTGTCTTGGCTCTCCTTCTTAGTAACTGTAACTTCTCAGTAATATAAGGAGAATATTAAATGTCATATATTTTCCTCGCTGTGTTTCAGAACGAAAGAAACGCTGTCCTCGGGCAACTTGCTTAGTGTGATCAATGTCCTGATGCAACTGAGGAAAGTTTGCAACCACCCGAACTTGTTTGAGGTCCGGCCGATCATCTCGCCGTTCCAGATGGAGTGCATCACGTACCACACCGCTTCTCTGGTATATTCCGGCCTAGATTATGACCCTTTAAAGGTTGGTACCCCTTCTCGCTCCCTCAACCTAAACTTGTATAATCTTTTTTTACTATATGATTAGTGTTATTGGGCTTAGGGTCCTGAGTTTGATACACACCTCGGTGGTGTAGTGAGCTAACGCGCTAGTTTCCTGTTGAGCTGAACTGCCAAGGACAGGGAGATCGAGGTTCGAATCTCGCTTGGGTGAACTGGGAGTGGTTTTTCCTAAATGGTTTTCAACTCCCCCTTATCCCCACCCCCTCCACGCAAATGCTGTTTTACATCCTCCATATTCAACCTTCCTAATTCCTAATCCATTAGAGTAATTAGTACATAAGTGTATAACCCAAATGGTTATTAAGACGCGATGCAAAGTATTAATATCCTGTGTTTGATTTTCGGCGCGGCTAAAAATGTTTCATTGGTGAGCAATACTTATTAATGATAGTGATTTGTAAGAACCACTTATACAATTTTAGGCAATATCGAGATCACAGTATGAAAATCTATCGAGACGAGAAAACTTTTTAAAGAAAAATCCAAACAATATTTACTAGAGTAAATATATAGTTTGAAGAGTTCCTTTTGACAGTTGTGCGGGAGCTTGATTTGTATTATCGTCTAGTTCATTCAAACACTTTATAGAGTAGAGACGTCACAATACCTCTTGTTCTCAATTCCAATTCTGGAACTTTTTTTTTCATTATTTTTCCAAGAATCCAACCTCATATATAAAAAAAATTTAAGTATTCAACTATATAACATACTAAAAAAACTAACATTCTTGTTTCAACTTTTGCCGGTTATACATAAAATATATTTTTGTATACATGCAATCTTTTTGTATTAATTACATTAACTGATATCATTCTCTTAAGCATATTTCCCAATTTCTCAGTAATTAATAATCGATAATTGGGATTAATCAGTGTATATAATCGTAACATGAGAAATTATTTCAAACAATTGTTAATCGGTTTTACTGAATCTATACACCTCTACTAATTACTAAGCCATGATTTGTGGCAAAAAAAAAGTTTGAAATTCTTTGAATAAAAATTTGTAAAGATTACGCCATTTTGATTCAGAACCAACTTGCCACACAGTTACAAGAAACAGGGTGTCTTTCATTCGGGAAAATCAGGGAGAACGGGAATGAGTCGGGAATTTGGTAAATTACAACAAAAATCCGGGAAAATGTGGTTTTACTCGAAATATGAAATATTACAATCATTTAATCAGTAAATAATAATGTAGTTTTTTTTGTTTGTAGCTGTGTAATATATTTTATAATTCCTAGTAAACAATGTTAATACAAATTTCCAAAAAAAATGTTTATTTAAATTTTAAAACTTATTATTAATAAAAAAGATTAATAGAAAAATGAGAGGGGGG
>CABFVX010004570.1:10629-30009 GCA_902151425.1 Timema shepardi | reverse complement strand
GGGGAGGAGTTGAAAGGATGTGACATACTATTTAGTCGGGAATATCAGGAAATGATCAGGGGAAAAGTCGGGAATTTCATTGGTCAAGTTGAGTAGACGCCACGAAGGAATGGAGAGTTGAATTAACTCATCTAATGTTGTCTTCGACAGGACTTGGACCTGTCTTTCCTAAACATGCGCATGGTGGACCTGGAACTGTTCCTGACGGCGTTTGTCGCACACCGCATCAAGAAGTTCCGGGCGAATCGGAGCCTCTTCCAGCAGTTGGAGGTGCTGCCCGCGTCCCCCCGCTGCCCCTCGGGCAAGATCAAGATAAACATCCGGGTGTCGAACAACACCCCTCAGCAGCAGCTGGTCAAGGCCCTCAGCATCATGTCCCCTCGTGTCGGCACCTCCCCTGTCGTCCGGACTATCGGCCCGCAGGCCGGAGGTAGGGCGCTATTAGGTACTGATAATTGGAGCTACCTCATTTGTTCTCAGAGTAAAACCTAGAGAAACAACGAAAAGATGTATATTTCCATTCATTTGCATTAATTTGGCAACGCTGCAATATTTCAGTTATATTTAAATGTAATGAGGATTTTGGAGTACTTGAGATAGTAGAGGAAGCAAGACTGAGATGGTATGGACATGTAATGAGGATGTTGGAGTACATGAGATAGTAGAGGAAGCAGGAATGAGATAGTATGGTCATGTAATGAGGATGTTGGAGTACATGAGATAGTAGAGGAAGCAAGACTGAGATGAGGATAGAAAAGAAGAGAATAACAATGGTGATTAAATATGGAGGGAGCGTATAATAGATAGTTTCCAAGCGAGAGGAGAAGAGTGCTGGAAAGAAAGAGTAAGATGGAGGCATCCAACTAAACTGACCACAGACTGGAAAGAGATGATGTCAAAGCATTGTCGATCAGTTGATAGTTTTATTACTTATGGACTTTCAACTTTTGCACCAATGCAAGATAAAACACCTATTGCTCTTGCCAGCTTATCTACAGTGTACCTGTGTAGGTATTCTAGATAAGAGAATACAGTTTCTGGACTACCTTCTAGATCTTCCTTAGGGCTGTAGACTCTCACCACTCTATTGTTCTACTGTACAACTCCATAAATGTCTAAAGTAGATTAATTGATGATAACAAATTTACAGAAATAAAATAATCCAACACAATTACTTCACAGGAAGCTTCTTTGACAGTTTGAATGTATATTTAATGTTAATCAGAACTACAAATATTTGTCCTAAAGAATAAAAAAAAAACTATAAAAATTGTTATATTATTATGGATGGGAATTCTTAGAGATATTTTAAATTCGAAAAAATATCGGGTATTTGAGGCTTGAATCTTTAAAAACAATTTTTTTTTTTCAATTTTTCAATTGAAATTTGATTTAAAGCTCTAATACTGCTTATAGGTGGTTCAAAACCAATTATAATTATAGTATGAACTAAACAACCAGACCCCAGACCAGTAATTTAACACTAAACTGAATGTATGATGGTTATAATGAATGAATTATAAAAGATAATGTAGAGCTTAAAATCGAAGGAGTGCGAATACTAGAAAATTTGAGCTCAAATAGAGTTTTATTTGTTTTAATTAGACTATGAAATTTTTCTAGAACCCAAAAGATTTAAATACTTAGAATTCTCAATATTATCTCAGAAGATTTTGTGTTTGGATAGTTTTAAAATACTCTAGCATAATAGGGGGGGAGGGGCGGGGTGAGAGAAATTCTGAAGTTCAAAAACTTTAATCTTTGAAGACTTACTTATCTATCACTGGCAAGATAAACAAAGAGCTCGCCACCCTCTTCGATGGTCGCGTGGTCTAACGCGCAGCTCTCACAGTAGGTTAGACTGCCCCTGACAGAGAGATCGAGGTTATCTTGGTCGAATGTACTGAGGGTGGGTCTTCCAAAAAGTGTTTTCCGTTCTTCCTCCACGCGAATGTGGGTACACATCCTTTAAATGTAACCTTCCTAATCCCTAAAACCATTTTTGTAATTAGTACATAATAGTATAACCCGAACGGGTAGTAAGACGCATTGGTAAAAAAAAAGTTTCCTTTATCTTACCCCTTTCGACCCAGAGGATGGATTCAGACTCTCGAATAACGTACATTAAAAACAAAAATATAATAATTAAATGACTACATACAATAAAAATAGTCTAAACAAAATATTCCTCAAAAGCTATTTTACAATTCTCTACACAGTTCAGAGTAATGAACGTCAAAAATGATCCTCTACAACACATTTAGCTTATTGATCTCAGGATCATGGAGCTATGTTATATGTTGTAGTCACACTTTGCATGCAACAGTGTGTACATTATACGGAACAGGGGTGTTACTCTTGGTCCAGGTGGAGTGACGCTGAGAAGGTCGGTCGGAACGCCTCTTCAGGGGCACTCGGTCCAGCTCGTGCAGCATCAAGCAGAGGTCAAAGGTAACATCTGATGCTTTATCGGGGCGACAAGTTAATGATAGGGTTTGGTTGTTGATTTTGAACTAGATATATATTACAATGATTGACTGAGTCAGTTTTGAGAAACGTCTCCATATTCCTCTGTCCTTCCACCACTATTTCTTCCCCTCTCACTTGTGCACTTGCTGTTATCTGGTCCTCCCATCTTTTCCTTGGTCTCTCACCCGCCTCGGTGGCGTAGTTGGCTAACGTGCTTGTCATGTCGAGCTTGACCGTTGAGGATGGTGAGATCGAGGTTCGAATCTCGGTCGGGTGAACTGGGGGTGGTTTTTCCTTTATGGTTTTCCACGCAAATGCGGGTTCACTTCCTCTAATTAAACTTTCCCAATTCCTAATCCATTAGCGTAATTAGTACTTAAAGCGTATAACCCGAACGGGTAGTAAGACGCGGTGCTAAATATTATTATCCTTGGTCTCTCTTACAATCTTTTTCCTATATTCTTCATTGCCATAATTCTCTTTGGTATTTTCTTTTCAATCCTCATTACATTTCGACACCATCTCACCCTTGCTATCTCATGTACAGCAAATCTTTTCCCTGGACTTCATTTCTAATTTTTATTTTTTCTCCTGGGACATCAAATACTTTCTATGGCTTCGACTCTTCTATTTTATTTTCCTCTCAATGTTTCTGCCGCGTGGTCCAACACCTTTTAGCTCAGTAGGTAGCATTTCTGCCTACTGCGCTAAGGGTCCCGGGTTCGATTTCCGGCATGGCTGAACGTATATATCATTGATGAAAATATGAGGTTGCCCTATCACAGCGATAAATTAACGGCCAGGGACTGGATGTCGTGTATGTCCTAGTCTTTACGTTATAGTATAAGGCATATGAAGCTATGACAGGTCTAGCCAGCCGGTAGTGGATAAATATTTGGCTTGAATAAAAAACTGACTGACCAAAGGTTGGAAACAATGATGAATGTAAAGAAGTTTCTGCTGCATATGTGACAATAGGTTCAAAGTACACCCTGTATACTACTTCATTACACTTCCCTTATTCCCACCGCAGGTTCCTTACACACGTGTATAACATCTCCCCTCTCTGTCCTCTTTAAAAATGTTCCAACTCTAATCAATATATATATCTCCATATCATGTTCATCATTTATTACAAGATCTAAATTTAATTTAAATTTCAATTGTTCCTATCTATGTGTCATATCACTCTTTACCATTTTCATTTTTCTCCCTCCCCTCCCCCATTTTTTTTTCTCTTTTAGGAAGTTGCATTGCGCGTTTCACACTCCTCCCTGATGAGTTCCAATAGAATGAAACCTAGGTGGGGGGATTGGGCGGCGACGATCAATTTTCTTTAAGAGGCAACCATTACCTCCTTGTCCATTGGCAGCAGTGTAAAGTGTGAACTGTGTTCTTCTTTTCATTGTAAAGGCCATATTGTGTTCGTCCCCCTTTTATATGTTTCTATCCACCTTTCCTATACCTTCTTCCAAATATAATAAGATCTAAATTAGAAAATTGGGGGTAAAATGAAGATTTGGTTTTTGTAAAATGGTGGATTTGATCCATCTATGCTCCCACTCAATAGAGTACGATGTTCACTTCCAGGTATACCAGTTACTGCCCTGGCCACCGCACAACACCAATCTTTATCGGTCAAGCCTGCCAACGTTCAGAAGATATCCTTGCCAGGGTTCACCTTGGTTCACACCTCGGTCGGACCACAATTATTGCTCACCACATCTTCGCAAAGCCATCCAGTTCAAGGCACAACTACAGGTATGGAAAGATAATTACTTAAGGTGAGTTCTCGCGGCTGACCTGATATCGATATCTAATATTTTCTATTTTACGGTTCATATATCCCAATATTCAGATTTGAGATCGAGACAACCCATCTTTAAAAACATGTTTTTCATTTATGGTTTTATAATAATGGAAATTGATTAAAAAAACGCAAAAATAAACTAATCAGAGTAAATTTAACGAAGAAAGCCCAACTAGGGAAATAGGAGAAGACTGTTGGAAGAATCGAATCCAATGCACAAAGGTAACATCTTCTTTCATCTTCTGTCTTCTATAGTAGAATTAGTCAAACATTTTCACACACAGTAATATTTTGGCATTGTTGCCTTTATCAAACAAAAAGCAAGATTAGGTTATACACTTCACACAAGCATTGAGTTACTCCATTTTTAATTTTTTTTTAAATAATCTGTAACAATTTTACATTGGGTTCGTCCCACATTTTCCTTCTTTCTTTAGTTGGACTTTCTTCATTAAATTCACTCTTATTAGTTTACTTTTATCAATTTTCAATATTATAAGACTAGTTAGCCATTTGGCCATCTTATTTTTAAACATTTTTCAGATATTGGCAACTCCAGTCCTGATAATGCAAGTAACGTGTTTTTATTGAAAGGTTTAATATAGTAATTTCCTAAACAAAACAAAAGTTTTTTTTTCTTATTCAATTACTTATTTTGTCATACTAATATAAATAAAATTGTACATTTTTAAAGACTAGATAGTTTGGATTTGAGATTCAAGAATAATATAAGTTGACCCATATATTGTTTAACTAGACCGATGATTTAAGGTTTGATCAATGTTCCAGTGATGACACCCAGCGGCCAACGACTGTCCGTGTTGCCCAACAACTCGGGGGTGGGCCAGGTGGTGAGCAGGGTCGCGACTGGCACAACCATGGCGCGGCCTCTGGTGCGGGGCCCCTCGCAGATTGTGAGACCGGTGTTGAACAACAACACGCACCCTGCCAACCTCAACGCAGTCATCCAACCCATGTTGTCGGCGACGGTGGTGCGCCAACAAACTGCCACCACCAGGCAAGACATGGTTCGGTTCATCGAGCAAGTCAAGATCAAGCAAGAACCGGGCACGGAGACCAAGTCAGTTTTCTATCTGGTGAGTACCCGCCTTCTTGGTCACCAGACGTCTTAAGAGCCCGTCTCACCCCCCAGATAACACCTTACTTAGGTAGGTAATACAGCTAGAATCAGACGTCTTAAGAGCCCGCCTCACCCCCCAGATAACATCTAACTTAGGTAGGTAATACAGCGAGAACCAGACGTCTTAAGAGCCCGTCTCACCCCCCCAGATAACACCTAACTTAGGTAGGTAATACAACTAGAACCAGACGTCTTAAGAGCCCGTCTCACTCCCCAGATAACACCTAACTTAGGTAGGTAATACAGCAAGAACAAGGATTGGCAAGTTATTCTTTTAAACTCTGATTTTTATGTAAAGTCCACTTTTGACCACCTTGCATTTAAAAAGTAACTAGAATCTGATAAATTAAAAAATAGAATGTAAAGTAATTGATAGTGGAGGAAGCCAACCTGAAATGATAGTTAGGTCAGGGCTAGATAGGAACAAACACACTTCTCTCTTCATGTCTTCTTACACTTTTACATTTCACAGTTACACATTGTTTTGAATTTTCGCAAAAATTTCTATTTTCGTCATTAGCCGAAGTTAGAGGAGCTGAGGAGAAAGCAGAAACTGGACCGGTTGAACCTAATAAACCGCCTGAACCAGCGGCGGTGCGACGCTTACCCCATCTACGGGCCGGATCTGGTGGAGACCTTGAGACTGGTGGACAGGAATGTGGACAAGTCCGACCAATGGCGCAGCGGGGGCTACATGCACTGCCGCCACATACACTATTCCCTCCCGCGCAACCTCGGCACCTACTGGACTCAGACCGACAGCTTGAGGGACTGTGTCAAGACCCTGCAGCAGCGCATGGATGTCCTCGCCGACATCTTCTCCAGGTAGGGGCGAAACTGTTGTCTATTGTGAATAGTTTGTTCAGTAATACTTAGCACCGCGTCCTACTACCCGTTCGGGTTGTACGCCTATGTACTAGTTACGCTAGTGTGTTAGGAGTTGGGAAGGTTGAATATAGAGGTAGTGAACCGGCACTTGGGTGGAGGAAGGAAAGACCACCCCCAGTTCCCCGGGCGGAGATTCGAACCTCAATCTCCCCATCTTCGGCAGTCTAGCTCAACACGAAGATAGCACGTTGGTTAACTACACCACCGAGACAAGTCTTTTTATTATTTAGCCACGAAATGTGTTGTATATATTATCATCCCTATAACCAGAATAGATAAGAGGCAATGATAAAAAAATTATTTAAATTTTTCGAATGAAACAAAAGACATAATTAAAATATTATATATATTAAACTTATTTTTAAATAGTTTAAAAAAAATCGAGCCATATTAAATTATAGAATTAAGTTTTAAATATACTGTTCAAAAATAAGGTGGTCCAATGGCTAAATAATTTTATAATAAAGGAAATTGATAAAACCAAATAAAATGTAAAAATAAACTACTAAGAGTGAATTTGATGAAGAAAGCCCGCCCACCTAGGCAAAGTGGGAAAATGTGGGAAGAATCCAATACACAAAGGTGACATCTTCTTCCTTTCTTCTGTCTTCTATAGTAGAAGTAGTCGAAACTTTTAAATGTACTATTATATTTGGAAGAAGGTACAGGAAAGGAGGATAAAAACTTGTAAAAGGGAAGGAACACGATATTAGTCTTATCCACCTTTCCTTTACCTTCCTTCACATACTACAAATACTTCACAAAGCAAAAAGAAGTTTTCCTTATAGAGATATATTCGCTAACAGAAACAATAATTTTAATACAATTCATCATTGTCTAGAGCAATGGTTCTTAAACTATTATTAATTGCAACCCCCTAGTATTTACTAACATATTAATCATTAAGATGTATTCTAAAATAGTGACTTTATTTACTACTTATAATAACAAACAAATAAAAAAACAAATTAACTTACCTAATTTATTGAAACCTCTGCTGGTTAACACTTTCCACTAATTTGACTTTTTATTTCGATTGTATTGCTTAATGCTATTCGCATTCAGGAGTCGGATTTTACTGTTTCGTTTTGATAGTTATCAGTTTGAAAAATCCTTTTTCACATAAATAAGTAGAAACAATGGGCAGCAAATTTTGAATGGCGAGGGTAAACAGATAGGGATTATTTTTGCTATCTGTGCCGATCAGTTGGTATTCTAGATAAGAGCATACTGGGCTCCCTATAGTTTCTGTCAACACGTTATGTTCCATCCGCAGGTTCATACTGTGCGTGCCAGCAGTATTGGCGCCCCTCCCGGCCCTACATGTGTCCCACCCCTCCCCCTCCAAGCTTTGGGGGCTAAGAAGGAGCCTCGCCAGGATGCAGAAGGAGCTGTCGTTGCAAATGGAGCTGCTCCACCCCATCATCAGCGCGATGGGCACGCAGTTCCCCGACCCCAGGCTCATTCAATACGACTGCGGTAAGTTGACGTAACTAATGTTCACCTCTATACTCATTCTTTGGTTGACACTAAGTCTTATGGCTATTTTATATACACCTTATCAAGGAAGAACACATACTCTTTATCAAAACTTCATAGCAGCTTAAATTGATCGGGTGACCTGGTGGTCTAGGGGGGTAAGGTTTCGGACTTCTGTGCTGGGAGGTCCGGGCTTCAATCCTCGGTCCCGGCACAGATTTATCTGATTGCCAAACCCTCCCTTTCACCTCTGACAAGACATCTTGTGAATGTGGGGAATGTCAGGCCTCCACCGTGGTTCGGATCCCACGTTAAACTGTATGTCCTCCATTTCATCTCACAATCACCCTACCATTACACGTTAACGTAACTGTGTACAACCTGAATGGGTAGTACGACCTGATGATGATAATAATAATAATAATAATAATAATAATAATAAATTGATGCGTTATTGAATAACAGTTTATGGTGTTTCCCCCAGGACCTATCAAATGGGCACCCGACCAATTTATTGACCACCTGGCTACAATTTATTAAGTCAATTTTATAATATTAGACGATATCACACAGTCCCCATCCGGCTACATCATAATGACACCCGGCTGGAAAAATTGTATGTGTAAAACACCGCGGTTTGTAATAGTAACTTACATTTTTAACAGAGCGTAGCATGATTCTGTTTTAACTTGACCTGTTGGCAATACATATCTGTCCAGGTGTTCGTTATGCATGTGTGAAATAATTTTAATAAAAAATTTCATGGACATTATTTGAATTTAAAATCATTGAGTAATCAATCAAGATGTCCAGCCATACTATTAATTTGTTTTACCTCTAGCTTAATCACCAAGGAAAAATAACAACTTGAAATCCAAACAGAAATCTCAAGACTATATAGTAATGATAGGATTATGACACAAGAGTAAACCCAAAGAAAATAATTGTTAGGATTTAAGTGGAGTCCTTTATATTTGTATTTTAGATATCATTTCATGTTTTATTCGATACTCGGATATAATAGGATTTGAGGGTCTAAGTGTGTCTGCTATGCTTTGAAAGAGCTGTTTGCTGTTATATTGGAAAGTGTAAGCATTGTCGATCAGTTGATAGTTTTATTACTTATGGACTTTCAACTTTTGCACCAATGCAAGATGAACAAATATTGCTCTTGCCAGCTTATCTACTCTGTACCTGTGTAGGTATTCTAGATAAGAGCATACAATGTCTGGACTACTTTCATGATTTTCATATCATCTTATTTGGAAGAAGGTACAGGACAGGTAAATAGAATCATATAAAAGGGACGAACACAATATGGCTTTTACAATGAAAAGAAGAACACATTTCACACTTTACATTGCTGACACTGGACAAAGAGGTAATGTTTGCCTCTAAAAGAAAATCGATCGTCATCGCCCAATCTTAGGGATTTGCGAAGTTTCAATACTGAATAATATATTGTTTTAAACAATTATTGTGATATTCTGAAAATTGAAAAATGACACCTGGACACGGGAATCGAACCCGGGACCTGGTCCCGTGTCCAGGTGTCATTTTTCAATTTTCAGAATATGATATCTTTGAGGTAGTATCCTCTCTAAAATGCATTAACAATAGCTTCGGCTATTTGTTTCATCAATTATTGTGATGTAAATTAAATACTTATTAATTATTACCATATTGACCAGATAATAGGCCACACCTCACTTTTATTTCTTTTTTTACACAAAAAAAGCCTTTGTAAAAACTTCATGAAGTCTATAATCGCTCCATTGGTTAATACGTTAACACCTGCCTTGTTGGCGTGTTAGCTAACACACTAGTTTCTTGTTGAGCTAGACTGCCGTAGACGGTGAGATTGGGATTAGAATCTCGGTCAGGTGGACTGTTTTTTTTATCCTAAATGATTTTACACAACTTTTAATACACCTCAAAACGAGAGTCTTTAGTCATCGGCATGTCCTCTCAACACAGTGTGTTTGTATTCCAGGTAAACTCCAGGTTCTGGACAAGTTGCTGCGACAGTTGAAGGTGGGCCACCACCGCGTTCTTATTTTCACCCAGATGACGCGCATGCTCGACGTTCTCGAGGCGTTCCTCAACCACCACGGACACATATACCTTCGGCTGGATGGGTCCACGCGCGTTGACCAGAGACAAGTGTGTTTGGGTTGATCTCCACTCAGTTTTGTCTCAGATATATTAAACAATTATATGATACAAGGGATTTAATAAAAATAAGATTTGTTTTGGTGGCCACATGGTCTAAGCGGTTACTCTCGCAATAGACTAGACTACATATAATGGGGACATTGTGGATAGATCTAGGACAGATGGATTGAGGATGGTTTTCCCTAAATTGTTTCTCACTCTCTAGCCACACAGATGCTGTGACACTTCTTTTAAATTCTTTCTTTCTCAACCCTAACCCATAAGTATAATTAGTACATAAACGTATAGCCTGAATGGGTACCTAGTAAAACATACTGCTAAAAAAACAGGATAGTGATGATTCATGGATTCATTTGTCCAGATGTTGATGGAACGATTCAACGCAGACCCGCGAATATTCTGTTTCATCCTGTCAACAAGATCAGGAGGTATCGGCGTCAATTTGACGGGAGCAGACACTGTCATCTTCTACGATAGCGACTGGAACCCGACGATGGACGCGCAGGCGCAAGACCGCTGCCATCGTATCGGGCAGACCAGAGATGTTCACATCTACAGGTGGACATTTGTTTGCTTCTTACTTTTGATTCCTGCTACCCACTCTGGTAGCTGCATGGTCAAAGGGGCTACTCTCACAGTAGTCTAGACTAAGACGGAGAAATCGAGGTTCTATCCCGATTATATGTACTGAAGATGGTTTCCTTAATTTTACACAAATGATGGTACACTTCCTTTAAATTCAACCTTCTTTATCCTTAAATAGATAAATTTGTGGTTAGTTTCTCCAAACTAAACCTGTTCTGTGGTGCTTCCAGGCTAGTAAGCGAGATGACCGTGGAAGAAAACATTCTTAAGAAAGCGAACCAGAAGAGGCTTTTAGGAGACTTGGCCATCGAAGGAGGAAACTTCACCACAGCGTACTTCAAGAGTGTAAGTGACTCCGCTTTATTGTCTGCAGAATTATATATGTTACTACTTGTATTGTAAAGAAAATAACCAATTGATCGACAGGGGGTCTGTAGAGAACCAGTTGTTTTTGTTTGTAAATAAAATGATCGTATTTTGTTAAGTAAATAGTTGCATCTCGGTATTAAAAGCTGTAAAATCATGATGGCTACAGACAGGGAAAACAAGAGAAATGACTGGGGATTTAACTAAAAATAAGGAAAAGTCATCGAATTAAAAAATATGTCTAAAATATCACATTAATTTTGCAACCAAACACTAAAACCAAAGTTGATAATACCTAAATAGAATAGCATCATTTTAATTTTTTCTAAATAACTGATAAAAACCGTTAATATTTAGTAGATACAAACTTCTTTTTTTTTATTATGTTATCAATAATAACAAAAGTCATCATCTATCATTAAAACTGTAAAACAGTAGAGAGGTGGTAACATTGTATATTGTGAACTGTGTTCTTATTTTCATTGTAAAAATCATGTTAGGTCGGTTCCTTTTAGATGCTTCCTTTACCTTCTTCCAAATATAATACATATTAGGAGTGGGCCAAGTCTTCTCTTTCAATTCGAATCGAATATATTAATTATTCTTGAAGCTGAATAGAAGTTCTAATATTTTCTTTTAGTTGTTTTATACTTAAAAAATATTATATTTTGGTTATTTATTGCACCATTGGTTGTAATAGTTTGTGTTAATCTGACAAATTCAAGCCACTATCACAAGTTACGATTAAATTACTTCAGTCTTTTTTTTTTCCCCCGTATAAATATTAATTTGTAATATACAAAATGGCTCAGAATGTCGTTGATTGAACATAAATTGGTTATTTTAGCTGTCAATATTTTTATTACGAAGCTTCGAATCTGAGGTTTGTTTCGAAGCTTCTCGCACTCCTAATACATATTGAAGTATTTATAATATATCTCAAAAAGTGACACATCTGCAGATGACACGACTAATTGTTGAGGGTTTCGTTTTGTATCTTCCAGACCACTATTCAAGACTTGTTCAACATTGACGTCAACGAGCAGAACGCCTCACGGAGGATGGCGGAAGTATTGGATGGAGAGAGCGAGCGCGAAAATCGTCGACTGAACAACGAAGCTCAGGTATGTTAATAAATATACTGCGTTAGAGGTTTGTCAACTATACTTATGTATCTCTATCAAGACAAATGCTGGTACACTTACTTTAATTTCAACCTTCTTTGTATTTAGTGCATTAGCTTGATTAGTACACATACGTGTAACCCAAATGATAAATCATACGCAGTGTGAAATAAAATGGGTGTAATTCCTTGTATGTGTGTGCAGGCGTCGGCGTCAGTGGAGGAGAAGGCGGTGATGGGCGTGCTTGAGAGCGCGCTGGCGGCAGCCGAGGATGACACGGACGTGCAGGCAGCGCGCACCGCGAAGGCCGAGGCAGCCGCCGAACTCGCAGAGTTTGACGAAAGCATTCCTCTAGAGGACGGTGCGAGCGGTGAAGGAGCGGAACGTTCCTTGGCTGAGCCCGAGATAAGCCGCGCCGAGCAAGAAGTGCGACAACTTGTGGACCAGGTACGTTCAAGAACAAACTTCATTCATTGATTTGATTATATTTTAAATTCTAAAATTGACTCATAGATGGAGATGCTGAACTTTCTACCGGCAATTATTATTGCTATTTAAAGGATATAGAATTGATACTAATATCACAATTTTTGATAGTGTTATTCTTAGCTCTCAAATTCCAATAAATCCATTATTTCTTTCTTTTAGGATTTTTTTTATAGGTATTTTGCTATATTTAAAGAAAGTACAGGAAAGGTGGATGGTAAAATATAAAAGGGAACGAACACAATATAGATTTAACAATGAATAGAAAAACAAACTTCACACTTTATTTTGTTTACATTGGACAAAAAGCTAATGGCTGCCTCTTGAAGAAAAGAAATCCCCTGACCTAGTTTTAATTCTGTCGGAACTCACCAGTGTGAAACGCTCAACGCAAATTCCTGAAAAAGAATCCAAAAAACTCTTGACTTATATTTTTTTCCTAAATGTTTTATTTTTCTGTCACAGTTGACTCCAGTGGAGCGCTATGCCATGAGGTTCATGGAAGAGACGGAAGCAACGTGGTCGGCGGAGCAGCTGGCGGCGGCCGAGGCGGAGATAGAACAGCAGAAGCACGAGTGGGAGATGGGGCGCTTGCGGGCTTTGCAAGACGAGGAGGAGCGGCGAGCCCGGCTCACCGACGAGGACGATGTGCTGCTCACCTTTTCTAGTGAAGACGCTCACAACCAGGTCAATACAGGTTCAGGGCGGGCCAGGCGAATGCGCCGCCGACACTCGCGCGCCGACTCTACCACTTCCGAGGATAAACTCTCTTCCACTGAGGAGGAGGAGGATAGTTCTAGTTCAGAGGAACTTAGGAAGGCGAGGCTAGGCATTTCCAAGCTCCCACTCCTCAACAACCACACAACGCCGCGCCAGAGCCCGCGAACGCGCTCGCGCGGCTCTGTCAGGATAAACCTTTGGAGGCTTGAAATGAACCCGGACGTGCCAGACGATCGGATTCCTGTGGCACCGCCCCCCCAGACCTCCACCCCTCGAGCCCCTCCTCGCGGCGCCGTGCCGGGCCAGAGCCGCCGACCTTCGACTTGCAGTGATTACCTCACCGACCCCCCCTTTCCCGACCCTAAAGTAGTGATAAGGACAAGACGGACGTCGGTGACCCGCGGCGACTCTTTGTGGAGAGGGGAGCCGACCCCAAAGAAGTCGATGGATAGGATAGGTAGGATCACTCGTAGATCTGAGAGTTGCCTGATCGAAGGGAACGGACCCATTTCCTGAGTCAGGCTTCGCAAACCATCGTGCTGGTTTGATGGTTCCGACGACGTGTAAACGGCTAAATGCCACTTTTCGACTGATGCTTAAAAAAAACACTTCTAGATTTCTCTTAAGTTTATGTAAATATTCCAGTCTTAAATGTTTTATGAAATGATTATTAAGTTAACTAATTTTTTATTACAATTCATTATTACTTATGATTGTGAATGACGTACTTCTGTGCCTGTTTGTTTTTTGTTTTTTTTTTACGCCAGACAGATATCTGATTTCCCTTTGTCATATATATCTAGAAAACAAAAGTATTTACTCGCGACTATTATATTATTTATGTTAATTCTCTGAATGTGTGTGCACATTATTGTATCATGTGATGTGAAGGAAGATGAGTGTAAATCATCTCATATGGTATATATAACTCTTGTGACATGTTGTCCCGGAAAAATGTTTATATGACTGACTGCTGAAAGGAAATAAAAAAAATGAGACATTGTTTCTTTCCTTGCTACAAAAAAAAACAACCTGTGTTTTACTTATTTCTTGGTACGTTTCCGAGTGATTTCCAAGCTTGAGCTTTGTTTTGGTGTCAAACTTTGCTCGATCCGCTTTGTGTGTGTTTATATTTTACATTGGCTGTCAAAAAAAAGATTAGTTTGGTATGGCACAGGCTTGTCATAACCGTTTGAGAATGTTATATAAGTACATTATTTTTATTTTTTTTAAAAGTAATTTTTCTATGGTTTAAAACTATACTTAACACTGGCACCAAAACTTTGCCTTTGCCAAACCAAACTTGGAGACGCTCCCGAGATATAAGCATGCACATGGTGTGTTGAGGGGAAAGTTTCACTGTCCCTGTCCTGTAAGCCTGTGCGAATCAGAGGATCCAACTCTTTGCACAATCTAATATTTCTTAAATTGGAACCCGCCTCGGTGGCGTAGTTGGCTAACGCGGCTGTCGTGTTAAGCTCGACTGCTGAGGACGGGGAGATCGAGGTTCTAATCTTGGTCGGGTGAACTGAGGGTGGTTTTTCCTAAATGTTTTTCCACTCTCCCTCCACGCAAATGCGGGTTCACTTCCTTTGATTCATCCTTCCCAATTTCCTAATCCATTAGAGTAATTAGTACTTAAAGCGTATAACCCGAACGGGTAGTAAGACGCGGTGCTAAATATTATTATATTATTATCTTAAATTGGAGACACCAAAATTGCGTGAGATGTGATGGGTTTTTTTTAACTCTTACTAGCACATTTAAATTAACTTTATTCGTCCATTATTGTTTCCAGCCTCTAACCAGAATCAGTTTTTTTTATTCAAGTCATATATTTCCCACTACCGGCTTGCTAAGCCTGTCATAGCTTCATAAGCCTTATAATCTAACTTAAAACTAGGATAGGCACAACATTCAGTCCGCGGCAGTTAATTTATCACTGTGAAAGATTAAATCTACATTTCACTCGTGCTGGGAATCGAAATCTGGACCCTTAACTCGGTAGACAGACATGCCACCGACCGAGCAAAGGTGTCAAATAGTGCGATTGAATGCATATCAAAAGCATTTTTAAAGTTCATTTTAGTAGTTTTAAATGTGGTTTAACATATGTGAAATAAAACAAAATTGGATCATTATCTTGAATTTGACTATTTGGTCTCTTATATGCACATAGGTGTTAATTTTATTGAGACCTAACAAGATTAAAACAAAGTACTCTTACTAACTAGTAGATGTTATACTACCCGTTCGGGTTATACGCTTTAAGAACTAACTACGCTAATGGATTAGGAATTTGGAAGGTTGAATTAAAGGAAGTGAACCTGCATTTGCGTGAAGAGGGAGAGTGGAAAACCATTTAGGAAACACCCCCCCTCCACCCCAGTTCACCCGACCGAGATTTGAACCTCGATCTCCCCGTCCCCAGCAGTCGAGCTCAACAAGACTATCGCGTTAGCTAACTACGCCACCGAGGTGGGTTAGAAATATTATTACCACCATCCACCCGAGACCATATATTAAAGAAGTAAAATATGTGATGGACCTGACTTCTATCACAGTTATATTGCCAAACCACTTAAATTTGGGTAAATTTTTAAACATATATAGCCTATAGATTTTTTATTTTTATTTATTGATATTTAATATCACCAAATTTTTATTTAACGAAATGAAATTGTTTAATATCTCTATTCAAAATTCTCTTTTTTTTCAATATTCAAACTTCGATTTGACTTGATAAATTATTCATTTTATTCTATTCAACTTCGAATTGAAAACGTGTGCAAAGCACACTCCTAATTATTATCGTCTTTATATATTTTTAAATACGTCCAATAAAAAATATAACATTCATAAACAGTGTCCAACAAATGACTAGATTTTAACCCTTATGAGATCCACAAGTTTCCCTGGTCAAGTCAATTAGTGGATCTATGATAATTTGTATAAAAAGTTACATTATTTAAATGTTTTAGTTTGAAATTCAAACAAATCTGAATCTGGCATCTATTGATATTGGAAATTGTAATAATATATACATAACTTTCAAATTTTAAGATATTAAATTAACAATTGAAACAAGGATATGTAATCAAAGAAAAATGGCACCAAAGTTTTGTACCTTCCATATTTAACAAAATACCGAAAAAAACTAAAGAAATATTAAGATTTGAAATTTTATGTGAATTGTGACAGGATTCAGTTTCAAAATTTGAATGTATCGCACAGTCTTACCATCCTTTATAGTCACCATTTTTTCCACGGGCTGTGTTTGTTGATGAAAGCGAATGTCTTCTGTCATTTTAATTAATTTTACCAGGGCTACTTTTTCAAATGGGAAATCTAAACAAAATTATAGTGTTTTGTGGAGATGTGGAAGCTTCTACGTTGGTACTACTACGATATTCAAGGCTATTGAAAGGTGTTGATGTTAAAAAACAAAACTATAAATTCGGATTGTTTAATAATGAGGTTAAGTTGACCCTGATGGTCTTGGAGTAAAGTGCTCGTCACAGGAACTGATGTTCATGGGATCAAACTCGGCCAGTGTCAACATATTTTTCTGAAGTGATAAAAATCTGTAGCACAACTTCCTTTGGAGTGGAAGTTAAGCCTTTGGTCCCGTGTCGATTGTGGAAGGTACAGGATGGGACGTTTGCTTTCACTCACAGACATTCTCGTGTCCTCATGTAATAAGTCGGTTTAGAAAGTACATGTTGAATACAATCAAAATTAAAATAAAAGAGTGGGGATAAATGAATTAAAATATATTCTAATATTGAAAATTTAGCTAAACAAGTATGTATATTATAATAGTGGAGAAAATTGAAAAAAGGACATGGCCCTAGTCCAATGTTAACATCTTTCTATGTTCTATGACAGTTAAATTTACAAGAAAAATGTGGATACCGAATACTCACATTTAAAACCAAACACACGACAATGATTTTTAGAGAACATCAGATTCCTTATTAAAAAAATAAGTAGAAACATTTATGGATAGAGTTTAAGACAGCTAGACAAGTTACTACAGTCCAATGTCCATAGGAAGAACCTTATCTGACAGCTAGAAAAGCTACTACAGTCCAATGTTCACAGGAAGAACCTTATCTGACAGCTAGAAAAGCTACTACAGTCCAATGTTCATAGGAACAACCTTATCTGACAGCTAGAACAGTTACTACAGTCCAATGTTCATAGGAAGAACCTTATCTGACAGCTAGAACAGTTACTACAGTCCAATGTCCATAGGAAGAACCTTATCTGACAGCTAGAACAGTTACTACAGTCCAATGTTCATAGGAAGAACATTATCTGACAGAAAAGTTACTACAATGTATTGTTTTTAGGAAGAACCTTATCTGACAGATAAAAAAAGTTACTACAGTTCAGTGTTCATAGTAGGAACCTTATCTAGCAGCTAAAAAAAAAACTAGGACTATTTACATACATCTTTATGTCAAAGCTTGGTATCTGCTCTGTCCCCTTTCATAGATATTAACAGAGACAATCAGATTGTTAGAGAATCACAATAATATAGTAAATGTTACCAATGTTGACCTTTTATATATATACACACACACACTCAGACACAGTGAAACCGCCCTTAAACGGACCCTTTATTAAGTGGAGACTTGTTTTAAATGGAAATATTTTATGATCCCATGACTTAAGACTTGAAAAACACGCTAAATTACCTGGAATTAAACGGAAACGGTCTTAACGTGGAAACTGAATTCAAGATGTAAAATGTTCTGGTGGGCATCCTATATGTTCTACAGAATTTTGTATTCTCTAACTCTTCCTTTATTATAAGAGGAGTTGAAATATTAAGTCCGGTATACTTCCTTTCTCCTTCTTAGTTCTTTTGTTACCTTGCTTACAGAATTGTGAACTTTAATTGCCTCTTGATTGTTATCTCTGTTCTTCCCAGTTTCCGCGCTAATTACTTGTCAATCACCTTCATATTCAGATTTTAACGGTGCAGCACTACCTGTATTGAGATTCAATTGTTTGTCCCTTCCGGAAATTTTACTTAATATGGACTCTAGGTCTGCGTTTTTTACTTTAGTCTGGCAGTTGTTATCATGGCTTCAAAGACAAGGGTTGTACTTGTTCTAAACATGAGAGTAAAAGTTATTTATGTGAGAGAGCGAGATAAATTATCTGTTAATCAGAGCATGAAGATGCTTAGCAACTCAGGTGTATGAGATTATAAAGAAGAAAACGGAAATTTCGAAGCTGTGGGGAAAACTGTGCTAATGGAAAGATAAAAAGAGAACCGAAAAATCACCACGTGTTGGGTCGATTGGTACAGGAATTTTCTAAAATGTTCGTTCAAAAACTGGGGAGAATTGAATTTAAAGCATATAATGGATGGTTGGAGAATTTTCGCAAAATATATTGGATAGGTTTTTTTGGTGAACGAGTGAATTCTCAGTAATGGAAACATCAGTTTTCAAAGTTTCCAACGAAGAATGAAGATTTATCTCTTTAAGAATCACTGTTCTCTCTGGATATCCAGGAACGTTCGGACTCGGTGAACCATAACTTAGGACGGGTCTCTTTGAGTCTTCAATCCCTCCCGAGTCCTTTAACATAAATATTATTCAAGGGCTCAAATTAATTACATACATTACATTTCAAATGTTTAGTCTGAATTAGTCTAATTTTGTCCAGTTTTACACTTATTAGGGGGATCTATGTTTGAACCCTGTGAAGGTTTCTTCTAAAGTGGTTTACCACTCAACTCACAAATTGGGTACATTTCCTATTAAAGGTGAGTTGGAAAGTCTGTAGTTAGGCAGTTTTCATGACAAAAAATTGTTTTTGTTAATAATAAATTAAATATTGTACCAATAGATATCGTAAGCTAAGTTTTCTGCGGATGGTAATCTCAAAACTGCTTTGTTGGCTACTTGATCTTAAACGCTACTCTCGCAGTAGAGTAGACTGTAAATGATGGTGAAATCGAGGTTTGAATCTTTTTCGAGTGAATTGAGAGTGTTTTTTTTTTACCAAGATGGGTTTCCACACTTCCACACATTGTATGTACACTTCTTTGCAATATAACTATGCAACGTAATAAGTTTTATTTGAACACTCGCCAAGGGGGGAGGGGGGGGCTTTGA
>CABFVX010004569.1:42661-63366 GCA_902151425.1 Timema shepardi | reverse complement strand
CTACACCATGTCATAGCGAGCATCCTCAGACTGACATAGCCCAACTGGGCAAAGCCATGTCATACCGTGCATCCTCAGACTGACATAGCCCAACTGGGCAAAGCCATGTCATACCGTGCATCCTCAGATGGACATAGGCCAACTGGGCAAAGCCATGTCATAGCGAGCATCCTCAGACGGGCATAGCCCAACTAGGCAAAGCCATGTCATAGCGAGCATCCTCAGGTTCTTAAAAAAGTAAATTCCGTCTATGCTTGGGATATTGTTTTCAAAATGTGCACTCTTTATACCATAACAACAATATTAGCTCACAAATTTGACCTCATTATGCTATTCTTTGCTATTGACAAGGAGGCTGGGGTTTGAATTCCATCTGGGTACACTGGACTTTATATTCCATAATATGGTTCTCTCCTTCACGTTCTAAAATAAACTTGTTAGTTACGTTTTAAATTTAATTATTTATTCGAGATTTTTAACGCGCACTTTTTGAACTGACTGATTATACCAGTACACGTAAATTTCTATGAGCGAGAGAGAAAGAAGTACAAATTTTGCCCGTAATCCGTACCTCCGGGTGTTCTTATGTATGCCACAATCGTCATGGGACGGAGTCCCTCCGGAGTGAGTTGTTCTTCGGATTTTAATCGCTCAAGAGAATTTCGTCAACCCCGGGTGGGTTTAAACCCGCGAACATCAGTTCCTAAGGTGGTAGTTCTATCCCAAGCCCACCGAGGTGGACCAATATTTATTCTTAGATAACGTTCACATCCCCACCCTTAAGATTAATTAGTTAGTGAATGTTGGTTGCAGATAGCCCGAACTGCCACTAAGAGCGTGCGTCACAAGCCAATCAACTCTGTGGTACAGTCGGCTAGAAATAGGACATTCACACCAACACTATATCACGTGGATCATTTCTGATCCAACATTAATGGAGACAAAGACTTCTTAATACTGAACATTGTTGGAATATTAAATGATATTTGGGTAAAAACAGCGCTGAAAAGGCCGTTTTTTGGCCAGTTTAGAATGACTTCATAGACAAGCATGGTAGACAAATCTTCATTCAGTCATAATAAGAATATATTGTAATTATTAACAAGAAACCTTGTCTCTTTGTCTCCCATCACCACCATGGAGAATTTACAGTAGTCATTCAAATACGAATGCACTGCACACATTTCTGTCATATCGTAGGTGTTTTCTTTTTAATCCCAAACCTGTGGAGCTGAGTTGGGCCTGCTCTGATGAACGCTCTTAGGACAGAGCATTACATAATAAACACCACCGTCCTTACACAAACAACTATAATATAACTTATAATCATATGTTTTCTGGGGATAGGGCGGGATTTGTACAACTCCCCAGTAGGATAAGAATATGTTTAACATTGATATCATATTACAGCAGTTTTAATTTGTTTTTTAAATATGTTATTGCAGTTATAGGTACTGTTATTGTATCCACCCTTAACCCTTACAAGCATATAAAGAGTATATATTACTTACATACAGGTATAATATTCAGAGTTCCTAACTACAGTTTCAGAAGTACTGGGCTCGAAACCAGGTGCTTCCAAATAGTCTGTGAATCATTGAGTCTATATCGGGGTGAACTCTGCCTCATGAGGATAATTGAGAAGCAACTTGAATAGATATCTAGTGGCTACGGTATAGAAAACTGGGATTAATGACTGGATGTTTCGTCGTGATGAGCATATGACACCCTCTATCTGAAAATGTTGGCGCTATCTTCACCAACGTGCACCGGCCAGTCAGTTGGTATAGTTTGCTTGCGGAATAACACCACAGAGCTTATTTTAACATATCGGCTACATTTTGAAACCATCCAACTAACACTGTCAATAGCTGCCCTCCCAGATGAGACTTGGTATATTTCCTCCCTCATTTTGAAACCATCCAACGAACACTGTCAATAACTGCCCTCCCAGATGTAACTTGGTATATTTCCCCCCTCATTTTGAAACCATCAAACTAACACTGTCAATAACTGCCCTCCCAGATGAGACTTGGTATATTTCCTCCCTCATGTTACACACTAAATGTGCAATAAATCCAAACTGATGTTGGTTCCAGCCGAGCATAAATCTTGCGACGCCCTTGAACTGGTGCCTCTTGGTCTCCCCCCTAGGAACTTGTGCAGGCCCCCCTTACGGTGTATCTACGGCGTTTGCAAGAGGCCTGGGACAGGGCTACCAACCATTCTACAGCAACTTTAACAAAGAGCCGGTGCATATCGATAGCTCATAGGTATAAATATGAAGGTAGAGTGTCATGGGAATATTAAAATTAATTTTCAAAACTTCAGGCTCCCATGTGAGTTTTGAGTATTATTTCAGAATACCAAATATTAGCCCTGAACATTGTGTTTAACTTCTTCTGAATTAGGCTACAAGAATACAAAAACTTAAGGATGATATTAATGTGTATTCCATTGGGCCAATTGTAAACTTATGAAGAGAAAGGGATCCAAGAAAATAAATTTATTATTTTACTGTCAAACCTCATTAATTTAATTTTCAACTCTTTTGAAATTCAATACTTTCCTTCAACAATCCTTTCAAATTCCTAGTGATGATAAAATGTATCAAAACTAGCTTATTCGATTCTGAAAGAATATAAAGGAACTATATTTCATAAACATATATTTTCTCAATTTATTAAAGTTAAATTAAATTTAAACTTAGGGGCTGTTCAAGTATTATGTAAGCACCCTAGGGGCAGAGGGGGTTCGAGCTTTGCTTATTTTTGCTGACACGAAGGTGAAGGGGGGTCAGAACAATTCTACAGAAGACATAGAAAGACGGGCCAAATTGAGGGAGGGGGCTTTGCAAGTCTCTTGGAGACTCCGGGCAGCAATGAAGGTTCTGAGTGGCCAAACGAGGAAGATGTGGAGAAAATTATAGAAGCAAGCCAAAGCTTGAGTGACCTAATCCCCTCCCACCAAATAGGAATATAACAAATGAAAGTGCTGACACGTGGATTCGAGGACCTTGGTTATCGGATTGAATGGCGTTTAGGGTGTTTTTTTTTATAAATTTAATATTCATGTATTCACTAATAATACTTTTTTATAACTTCAATTAAAAGTAAATTAAATTTTTTAACTTTAATGATCTTATAACTTTTTTTAATTCTATGTGTTAAATAAATTTAAATGTATTGTATGCCAGTGCTAATTGTCCATTATCTCGCAATATTAATTTACAATTCTATGTTAATAGCTATCAGCAATTTATAAATTGCACGTGTGTATATATATATATATATATATATATATATAATCATTGTTTACTATCCGTTAAAGCTATAAGCAAAATTGCCTGGAATAAAAAGGTTATTCTTGTGAACAAATAAAAAATGTCATCAAATCTTACGGAAGCAATGGGAGACTGGGGGGGAGGGGGGTCAGGAATTTGCTTATTTTGGCTTACAAGGTGGAGAGGGGTTAAAAATGGCCAAAAATGTGCTTGAGTAATACTTGAACACCCCTTTATCTACAATCCAAAACTTCACAACATTTTGTAATATAATAATTATTCAAAAAGAGATGTATCCATTGTTTTTATTTTAATGTAATATTTTAAATTGTTCATTCATTTTGGCTAAAGTGTGTTTTGTTTCTTCATAAAACATAAATTGTTGTAATACATTTAACATTTTTTTGTATTTAAGATAATACATTAATTTATAATCTTGTATTTACTATACAGCGTAACAATCTTTAGAATGTTTTCTAAAACGATGTTTGATGTAAATAAAACTATATTTAAATGCAACAAGTTTAACCATTACATAAACATTTATGTTTCATTTCGTACCAAATTAATAAAATATATATACGAGCTCTACCAAAAGTCTAACTTCCTTTTATAAATAATGTAAACATTCCCACAACGTTTAACAAGTGTATGGTTAACAATCATCTCTAAATGATCACTATCAACTCCTCGAGGTACCAGCCCTACCTCAACTATAGAGCCTCATATTGTTTCAAGGTTGTGTTATGTAGAAGTTTGATGTAATAGAACTGTATTCATTGTTTATTTGAGCCTGTCCAGGTTGACATCATCCTGGTAAAGAGACTTGAACGCTCGCTCAATACCTTTCAATTCCTATTTTAGTATATGTATTTAAAGAAAACCTCTTTCCACTCTATGAGGTATATTTTGTTATATTTGTAAGAAGGTACAGGAAAGGTGGATAGAAACATATAAAAGTAACCAACAAACTATGGCTTTTACAATGAAAAGAAGAACACAGTTCATACTTTACACTGCTGCCAATGGACAAGGAGGTGATGGCTGCTTCTTGAAGAAAATCAATCGTTACCACCCTTTATGTCCAATGGTAACATTTTCATTGTAAAAGCCAAATTGTGTTTTTTTTTAGATAATACTATCAAACTTTTCTACACCTTCATCAAAATATAACCAAATGTAATTCTTTTAGTACACGGGAATCGATTGAATGACCTGTTGATCTCTTAAACGTGCCTCTTCATCCTGGAATATTACAAAATAAACCAAACTTGAAAACTTGGTCTCAATCCTATTCCCCACGACTAAACTTGAAGGAATCGAACTAGCGCTCCTTAACTTGGACTCCCGAAGTTAATCACAATTACCTATTCTCCTTGGCACTTCCTCAACATTAACTGATTACCACTTGGTACATAGGGGGTTCAACCTAGAGGTCTTAGTTCTAGTCTCTACCGGCTTTGATGGCCGCATTGTCTAAGCCGTCAGAACAGCGCTGAATAGCGTACTGTTTTTATTATCTAATTATCTACTATCAAAGGGAAAGGACTTTAAAAAGCGGTAACCTACATCTATTCGCAAGAAAGGTCTCCGTCTCCACCTTCTCCATCAGCTGTTCAAGTGTGCTTCTGTCTCCGTCTCCACCTTCTCCATCAGCTGTCAAGTGTGCTTCTGTCTCCGTCTCCACCTTCTCCATCAGCTGTTAAGTGTGCTTCTGTGTCCATGCTAATAACTGTAGCCCCATCTAGGGCCATCACTCAGGGGACTGTTGATTAATTTTAGTTATTAACGCGGGCTTGAATTTTTATTTTTGTAATGACGTTTCACTACTCTTTCGGAGTATAAGTAAACATAAATATATATATATTTAAAAACTGTAAGGGACGACAATTGTTAAAACCACCAATATTTAGCATAAAATATATTAAAACTGGTTGTGTGTGGGGTTTGAACGATATTTGGTGGCGCCACTCCTGAAGCTATTTTTTTTTATCTTTGACTTATACTCTTTCGAGAAATTATGTCTCTACAACTTATATTAAAGTAAGTTTCTGTTTCACCGCTTAACGGTTGTTTTTCTTAAAGACGGGTTGATGAGGGACGTGCCGTGTTGTTTGCTAGAAAATTGCGTTGTTTACTACGATCGATAATAAATTATTTACTTTACATTCAGGTCGCTAAACTAATAGGGTGTCCTTTGTTAAATAGCCACGTAATGGCTTAGCTATTTGAAATAATGTTAGAGATTGTCCTCGTTCAATGAAAGGTCATTATTAAAACTTAAATATGTTTATATCTAAAATTATTTCCTTTACATTCAGGTCGCTAAACTAATAGCGTTCCAATTTGTTAAAGAGCCACGTATTAGCCATATCTCTTTTATTATTGTTATCTTTAGGCTCCGTGCTAGGAGCAGACGATAGTTGAATTCACGACACGAGCGCGCAAGACGGCCACATTTTAAGTTCTTGCAGGGAAAATAGAAGCGTCATCATGTGATCAAATACTCGAAAATCCTAAAACACAACTCACCGTGTCTCGTAAACTACTTGGACAATCACAGTATTTTAGTCAGAGTTTGTTATAAAACCCCTAAAATACATTATAATATTATTAAAATTCCCATATTTCCAATAGTTTGCTATGAAAAAATTGTTTTCTAATGAAAGTACTGTAATGAGGTTTTTCCTGCAGACATATTTTCACTCTGAGTAAAAGTTTTTCCAATTTAGATATATGGGTGGTATAAGTATAATAAATGATCATCATGAACTGAATTTTATTTTTATGTAAGGCTCATTCCTCTATCACCAATGTTTTTCATAGTTTGATGTGTTTTGTTACGAGCTCTTCACGCGCGCCAGGTTTTCGATAAACTGAAGATTGTCAGAAAGACCGGCCCATTTTTGCTGATCTACTATTACCAACTTTACATTAATTATTGTTATGTTAAATACTTTAAATCACTTTTGGTTGTGCACTCTCTTTATAATATATTCTACCTTCCTTGTAAATATATGAATAGATAAATCTTAAATTTATAATTTTTGTCCACTTTGTCCAACAATAATTCAGCTCGGTCATTAATGCGTCTACCTTATGTGTTAAGGCTCCCAGGTTCGATTCCCGAAATGCCATATCTAAATCTTTGGTGAATTTTCAGCCTATAAACTGGGTGTTGAGAATTTATTTGCAAACGAAACGAGTTTAATCATAGAAGTCCACGTTAAATTAGGGTAAATATATATTATATTAATACATTATTAAATGAATGATAAGTTAATATTAGAACTTATGAAAAGTAATGTAGTAATACTTATATAATAACATTGAAAATCTGTTTATACCTAATTTTGACACAATTCAAACTATTGGCTTTATAAAACAAATTATAACTTTTTATACTACTAACCAAAACGTTTTCCTAATAGTTATATTGTGACCGTTACGGTAACATTAAATAAAGTATGGAATCGAATTATGGTCCCACAGAGTTACACTCAGTCATAATAACTTTTAATAAACAAATAAATTCATTTTTATAACTAAAATATGTTCAATGCATAAGATTTTATCCATATCTTTTTTTTGTCCACACGGAAATAATATTTTTAATCAGGCTTGGGATCCGTAAATTACAGAAGTTTTTTTAAACTCAGCTTCTTAAATCTAAAGTAAAAATCTCTTAGAATTAATCTGTTATTTATGCTATATATGTGGAATATAATAATTAATCAATAATAAATTTATAATTGGCTATAAACAGTAATGAAGATTCTGGAAAGGGGGAGACTTGCTTAATGTGGCCATGTAAAACCAATCATTGTGGGTAACAGTGCCAAAATAACGTTTGACGTGGTTAAATTTTTAATAGCTAAAAAATAAATACCAGCCCCTATGTTAATAAGAGCAAACATGATTAACTAACTTAGTATGTAAATAATGATTATTGATTTTATCATGATCAGAACAATAAAGTAAAATTAAATTAGTAAATCAAACAATTTGGACATCGCTAAGAGACATAACCTCTCCCCTATCACTCCTTCCCAACAGTCGAAAAATAATTCAAGGACTTAAGTCCTTCTCTAACTCCGGCCTTGGGCGTAGCTAGGCAAAATATTTTGCAGCAATGTGTGAAGGTATAGCATACCTCGCGGGCTGAGCCAATAAATCGCTACCTTTCAATATCGATGGAGTGTACATACTGTTCACTACAGTTATAAGTAAAGAAAATATCTAGAATCGCATTTCATTAGAAAATTCTTAATTTTTTATAATATTCTATTATGACAATAACCGGGATAGTATTTCAACGTCTATATATTCCCAGTGAAATAGTGTAGCCAAAATCACGTTAGTATTTTAAATGTGTATACCTTACATGTAATACCACTTCATATAATTGTAGGCTTATTGATGTCTGCCTTATGACGAAATATTTAAAATTCTCTGAATCTCGTGTTATTTCCTCCACCCTTGTTACATGAGTACTCGCTATTAATGCTTTTTCCTTTGCCGATGGGTCATTCTTGAAAGGGATGTAGTGCGTTATATTAGACAAACCAACTCGTATTATTACTTCTAATATTAAATCGCTATTATAATGTCCAGCTTCCTTTCAAGCACAATCGTCAATCAGTGACCGAACGGAATAACGGGCCGGTCTTTCTAACAATCTTCAGTTTATCGAAAACCTGGCGCGCGTGAAGAGCTCGTAACTAAACACATCAAACTATGAAGAGTATTGGTGTTAGAGGAATATGTCTTATATCAAAATAACATTCAGTTCATGGTGATCATTTCGTACTTTTATATTACCCATTTATCTAAATTAGGAGTAGAAATAAGTCTGCAGTAAAAACCTCATCATAGTTCTTTCTTTAGAAAACCATTTTTTCAAATCAAACTAATTGGAATATGGGAATATTAATAATATCTTCAAACAGTCAAATTGCTAACCTGTCTTGTTATTTCAGTTTTATTTTTATTAAAATTTTATTTCCCTACTGCTACCTTGGAATCTAGAGCATCCTGTCTATGTTTTAAATTTTCTTTTGTATTTTTATAATCCTTTTAACTGCTTATGCCTTTGTTTTTCTCTTTTAATACAATCAATCATCTCTAGTCTTAATGTGATCAATTTTTGTGTGATGGATTATTGTTTCTAATTTCTGATCATAATTACCCTGCATCGTTCTAATTTTGACCTGGATATCATCTTCTTCTTTTTTTTCATTTTTATTGTTTCGGATTCCTTTCTCAACATTTTTCTTAGCTCTTGGTTTTCATGCTTGCATTCTTCAAAATTAAACTCTACATTTATAAATAAATTTTTAGTTTCCTTATATATTTTTTCAATCTTGTCGTTAATCCCTTTTATTTCGTATTTTAATTCCTGACTAAACTCCTGGTTTTCCTGCCTGTTCTTTTAAAATTGTTCCCTGTTTTCATGATTATTTTTATCTAATTGTTCCGTATTTTCCCGAGTACTTTTATCAATTTTTTTATCCATATCTTTAAATCTGCATGAGCATTGCATTTGAGTCTAATTCTACGGCTGGTTTAGGTACAATTTCTAGATATCTATCATCTACATCACTGATTATGTAACTGCGTTCCTCCTCCTTTTAGAATGATTTTAAATATTTGCACTTATTAGTACCTGATACATGTCATGTGACTGTTGTTGACTCTCGTAGGTTGAAATTCTTCTGGTAGCCGAACTGCTTCTTGTTTGTAGACCCGGGTTCTGGTCTCACCGTTGTCTATTCGTTCCGGTTACTCAGCTGGTGCTGCACCTCTTCTTGGAAGGATCGAGCCCCTATTGTAGAGTTATGCTCTCTGCCGGGGAGGGTTTTGTTGGAAGCCGCTCACTGTCAAACCAAGTTGTAAGGATACTTTCTTTTTGTGGTGTCTTGGGTTGGAGTCCGGTTTTAATGCTACTTACATGTGAACAATTTGTTATTTTGTAAAAACTTTTTATTAATTTATCCTGAATAATTTTATTTCCTCACATGATACGACAGCTTAACGTGTCGTGGACTGAATTTGAAAATTGGAATTGATTTAGCGTGGACCGTTCTGCAGTAAGATTGTGAAAATAATTTAAATTATAAATTAAACTCTCGTGGACCATTCCTCTGTAAGATTATAGAACGACTGACGAAACGAGTCTTCTTTTTTAGTATATATTTCAAAAACAAATTGTTCTAGTAGCTTCTATCTTTCTGTGGGTTGCATCAGGTTCTAGAAGGGAGAGAGAGAGAGAGAGAGAGAGTGTGTGTGTTTTAGAAGTGGTCATATTTCACAAGATATTGCAACAGGGGCGTGGGAATATTAAACAAAAGAAAATATAAGCTGACGACACAGAGTCGTTGTAAACAAAAATAATAATAAATGACTGATCATCGAAGTTGATGAGCAGATTTCCTAACACATTGTAATGTACCTGATTTGCCCATAAAGAATATGTGAGAGCATTGACAATAATCTCGTCTTAATTTTACAAACGTATTTTATTCTATTTAAATAATACAATCTATTACGTGGCGCTTAAAGCACTTCTTCTTCTAAGAAGGCACAAGAGTCACTGGTAACTGGTGTCTGACTGTATGATGTAGGACTAGCAATGTCAGAATGACCATTTAAAAGTCTTTAAAAAACAACTTACTCTTCTCAAAAGATCGATATGCATTTCTAAAGGTAATTTGAGTCGGCTTCCTGTTCTCGAACATTCTACTTCCATCCAGATGGGTTTTTTTTCCATACACAAGCTTCTAGAAGCTTCCATGAGCATTAGATATATACGAAAGATGGTGCCATTGAACAGCACTAGGAGACCAGTCCTTGATGTACTCGGACTGTAGCTCCTGTCCGCGATTACTACGATCGTGTTATCAGCAGCCTCTCTAAATTGTTGCCCTACGTGACATGATCAGTTTTACTACCATTACAAATAGTGATTATTGAATAAATAAATAGTATCAAACTTTACAATTGTGTTGCTATTCAATACTAAATAAAGTGATTTATATCAGTAACATTTCAATTGGCATCCAAACGTGGGACCCGTAACGAAACACTTCAATTGGCGCTCGATCACGGGGCTATAAATACCAATTATATCATCAAAATACCGTACCTCTTTAATTAGTGCTCAATCACGGGGCAATTATCAGCTAATTAAACCGTATTACTTCAATTGGCTCCTAAACGTAGAGGCAAAATTCTGTACCTTTATAACATCTAGATACATTTAGTTTTATGTTCTGAAATTATTCATTTATTTGAAATATGTGTAACGTTGATTGACATCAACATTACAAGCATGAAGGATATACTAGTGAATGAACACTATTTCTACAACACCGAAGAATAAACAATACAGTACTCACCAAAATTCCCCGTTTCTCGGTCAGTGTGTCTCGAGTCTAGTCAACAGCATCCCTGCCCGCGCGCACTATATCCGCACCGAGTGTGAAAACATGACTAAAAGAGTGATATGTGTGGCAAGTTGAGCGTGAGGTCACCCGTTGCATCATGGGAGTGACCTCGTGATGGACACATGATGTTCTACGCGCCCCTCCAATGATCTAGTTGTTTCCTTTGGTGACTTACTGCCCCTTTCCCTCTATTCCGTGTGATTGTTCTTCGATGTTCTTTTGTTCCCCCTATGTTCCCCTCCTCTCAGTGAATAACGGTTTATATACTGGTGCTGTGTGTGTGGTAACTTCACTTCTTGAATCAACCGTGNCCCCTCCAATGATCTAGTTGTTTCCTTTGGTGACTTACTGCCCCTTTCCCTCTATTCCGTGTGATTGTTCTTCGATGTTCTTTTGTTCCCCCTATGTTCCCCTCCTCTCAGTGAATAACGGTTTATATACTGGTGCTGTGTGTGTGGTAACTTCACTTCTTGAATCAACCGTGTCTTTGACACTTGCTCTAGGATGGGATTTTTCCCAAGGTATACATTCATTTTGGCTGTAATAGTTAAAATTACACTTTCGGAATTATGTTATAAATTTAATTGTAAATTTTATGCTAGGTATAAATTTCTTTTCGGCTGTACGATACAAAATTAATTTTGGACATATGTCTGTTGTTTTGGGTAAATTCTCTACCTTTGTAAAAATGACGAATTACGTAGCCCAACATGGCGTAATATATTTTATTACAGGTTAATTGTATTACTGGGATTTTTTGCCTTTCCGGCTTGGTAAATAATGGTTAGAAAGAATGAGGGACATTATCTTTGTAGTTTTTATCTTACATTTTTGAAGGCGTAATGCCTGAATAATATGGGAAATGTTTATAGCCCGTACGACTAGATATTGTTTTGGATTTATTCTTAGGACTAAGTAATCATGGACTATCTCATTTAAAGAAGAAGATAGATTTTAGTTGCCATGAATAGTTGTGTTTGCAAATTGTAATTCTAAGCTATATGGTATTCTCCGTTTTTGAAATGCGGATGGTTAGCCTGTGGCGGCTAGTTATTGTTGTCAGTATATTGCGGGTTGCCACAGAGACCCATTGATGGGTCGTATATTCGTCTTGAATGTAATTGCTAGGACAAATGTTGTTATGGCAACGGTACAACTGTATGATCATGGGCATAACCCCGTTTTTCGTATATCCATATTTATATATATATATATATATATATATATATATTTTATTTATCTATTGTTACCTATATTCATATATATATATATATAATTTTTTTCTAAATAAATATTGATTTATTTTCATATGCAATCTTTGATTTACTACTGCAGGTTAAAAAAAGTCATTGTTTTTACTCTAAGGATTCTCGCCCCTTTTTTCCTTTGCCAGATAGTACAAATAACGGGTGATGGTTGGGAAGGCTTCATGACAGCAAACTGTTGTATAGGTCAAACTGAAGGCCTATTAACGTTTATGTGGTCCTAATGCTCTTATGCAATTTAATCATTTGTTACTTATTTTTGACCCCCCTTTTTTTATGTATATGTGCCCCTGCCCTTGTCAATTAGAGGAGAAGGAGGGCGGTACACATGTTAAGGGTGAAGACTTGATTTAAATTATTGTGAAAAGAAACTATTTCAAAATACTCAGCTGGGATTCGAAACCAGACCTCCCCATCACCGGAACACAATATTAGTAGTACACGTGTTCACCCATGCGGACCTCACCTTGCCTTTAGATTTGTCGAAAATATTATCTCTGACTTTAACCCCCTAAACCCGAATGTTTTAACCGGTGTGCCGCGGTACATTGGTGTTCCACTGCACATTGGTGTGTCGCGAAGGGTCAGCTGGTGTTCGGCGGGATCTTGGAGTAAAATTAAAAATAAATGAGAAAAAATTGAGGAAAAAAATTAATACTTTTAAATCCATGATTTTTTTTAAATAATTAAATTATTAGAATTTTAGCTACTGAACTTTAAAGACTGTCTTAATACTCGTTTATGATAGAATATATTATTTAAAAACTGACGTGCCTTGACAATTTTAACGTTTTGTTCAGTGTGCCGTGAGTTAAATCGCTGCCCTAAACATTAGGTCTGCGCACGTTTAATTTTTAGGAGTTATTTCTTGTGAGGTTTACCTTTTTCTCTCAGATAATATTGTTACATTTACTTATAAGTCAGCCTCCACCTCCTGTCACCTTGGATAGTCTTAAGGTAACAACAGTAACACAACAACAATTTGTTTATTTTCCTCATTTGTTTGTATTCCATACACATTTTATTTCTCAATGCATTATTTCCAACACAACTTCCATTTTCCTTGGTCCTGAGCGTCTTCTCTCATCCTTTTGTAGCTCCTTCCTTTCTTGATATGATAGCATTCCAAACCTTTCTTCCTCCTCTTCTTCCTTTCTTGATATGATAGCATTCCTAACCTTCTTCCTCCTCTTCTTCCTTTCTTGATATGATAGCATTCCAAACCTTCTTCCTCCTCTTCTTCCTTTCTTGATATGATAGCATTCCAAACCTTCTTCCTCCTCTTCTTCCTTTCTTGATATGATATCATTCCTAACCTTCCTCCTCCTCTTCTTCCTTTCTTGATATGATAGCATTCCAAACCTTCTTCCTCCTTCTTCTTCCTTTCTTGATATGATAGCATTCCTAACCTTCCTCCTCCTCTTCTTCCTTTCTTGATATGATAGCATTCCTAACCTTCTTATATAAACATGTGATTATCTAAGATCACAGCCATCAGACAACGCAGCCATTAACGACTCGGTAGTTGGCCTATTTGTTTCATTGATATACAACATCCCTGTCGTACCTTTCTTCCAATGCTCCTCTCTTCCGTTTCATCTTTCTCCCCTCTCACAAACACTTTATGTCCTGTGTACAGCTGCTTTATCAGTCTTCTATCCTTCCAATCTGTATCAATGATCCTCAAAACCTTCAGGATCATACTCCAGTCCACTCGGTCAAACGCTTTATAGCATTTCCCTGTCTCTTTCTAACACTCGTTCTGACAGCATTCTCAGACACCCAACTGCATCCCTGGTCTCTTTTCTCTTTCTGACACTCGTTCTGCCAGCATTCTCAGACACCCAACTTCATCCCTGGTCCCTTTTCTCTTTCTGACACTCGTTCTGACAGCATTCTCAGACACCCAACTTCATCCCTGGTCTCTTTTCTCTTTCTAAAACCAAACTTGTCTGCTCTAAAATAAATAAATCAAACATTGTTGTAGAGCTCCCATAATATTTTTAATTTTTATATTTAGAATATTTATGGAAGTTTTGCCACTAAAGTCTTGAGCCTTCAGTAATTTTGCCAAAGTTGTTTACACAACAACTTAAATATTGTAAGAGTTCCCTAAAGCCATGTTTGTTTGGGAAACCTCGGACCATTTAAAAGTAGTAATAGCAGCTTTCAATTTATAACAATTATGAATAGATTAAAGATGTTCCTTACGAATTTAAAACCACATGAGTTTCATTTTAAAAAGCGATTTATATACTTTTTGTTTGGATAATGCGAGTAGCACTTAAATCTCTACAATGAAAGATGGAGTGGCATTTCTTCTCTTTGCAATTAAAATATGTGTGATTACAAATGAAGCAATATACAAATTTTTCATCAAAACATTGGTGTCCGATCCTTAATAAAAGTAATTATAATGTCAATAAAACACATAATTAGTTAAATTAAAAATATTAATATATACTTAATGTGGCCTTTATCTGCATTTGCTTAAAGTATAACAATTCATCTCCATGTTCTATATTCAACCATAGAATTTAATATTTTAGGAGGGTTATTAATATCTTTAACTCTTTCTTTCTTCTTGTTCTTAGCAGGTTTCAATTTCATTTTGTATTGAATAACATTTAAATGATATTGAGTAACAAAAAGCCAAATATTTGTTTTAAATCTGAAACTTTAATCTGTTTTCGATGGGTTGAATTGCTTTAGTACGTCGTGTTTATGGTGTAATTAGAGAGAGGAGGAAGGGGTATTAAATAAACCCAAAAGGGCGTTAACTCTCATTCCTCGCGAAGAGAACGGTCAGCCCTCACTGGACAAAGATCATCTGTAGTCAAATGTAAGCATTTACTGTTAATATCTAACCAAGTTTTATTTGTTACTTAGTACTTTTTAAATAAGCTATCATTAAATAATCTTTATTCTAGTCTAATTTTATAAAAAAAAATGACATTTTTTCAAAAACTATTATGACTTTTCTAACTACTTACTATCCATACTGGCGGACACGCAGTATAATGTGTCAGTCTCATTTTATCTGGTTTGGCAATAGCATGATGGTTGCAGTTAATCACCAAACTGGGTGTATTGAGGTATTTTTTTAGCTAAATGGTTTTACACTGCCTTTCTACACGAATGTGGATACATACCATCTAAAATATACCCTCGAACACAGTTCACACTTTGTACCTCTACCAGTATACAAAGAGGAACACAGTTCACACTTTGTACCTTTACCAGTATACAAAGAGGAACACAGTTCACACTTTGTATCTCTACCATTATACAAAGAGGAACACAGTTCACACTTTGTACCTTTACCAGTATACAAAGAGGAACACAGTTCACACTTTGTACCTTGACCATTATACAAAGAGGAACACAGTTCACACTTTGTACCTTTACCAGTATACAAAGAGGAACACAGTTCACACTTTGTATCTCTACCATTATACAAAGAGGAACACAGTTCACCCTTTGTATCTCTACCATTATACAAAGATGAACACAGTTCACACTTTGTATCTCTACCATTATACAAAGAGGAACACAGTTCTAACTTTGTACCTTTACCAGTATACAAAGAGGAATACAGTTCACACTTTTTACCTCTACCATTATACAAAGAGGAACACAGTTCACACTTTGTACCTTTACCAGTATACAAAGATGAACACAGTTCTAACTTTGTATCTCTACCATTATACAAAGAGGAACACAGTTCACACTTTGTACCTCTACCATTATGCAAAGAGTAACACAGTTCACACTTTGTACCTCTACCATTATACAAAGAGTAACACAGTTCTAATCTTTGTATCTCTACCATTATACAAATAGGAACACAGTTCACCCTTTGTATATCTACCATTATACAAAGATGAACACAGTTCACACTTTGTACCTCTATCATTATACAAAGAGGAACACAGTTCTAACTTTGTATCTCTACCATTATACAAAGAGGAACACAGTTCACACTTTGTACCTCTACCATTATACAAAGAGGAACACAGTTCTAACTTTGTACCATTACCAGTATACAAAGAGGAACACAGTTCTAACTTTGTATCTCTACCATTATACAAATAGGAACATTTGTTATAAAACTTCAGAAATTTATATTAATTCGTATTTCACTTTATCCCACTTTAATTAAAGTGTAAAATTGGTGATAGGCTAGGTAGAAATAAATAAATAAATATATATATATATATATATATATATATATTATACTGCTTAGATTAACTACTACTCGTATTTCTAATTACCTTTTTACAACTATACTACAACATTTACTGTTCCTATAAAGTTTTAACAACCTAGTGTCATTCAATCCAACGTTATTGTGATAATTTCACTAATGATTAAGACATTAGAAAACATAAACAGAGTAAGTCTATATTTACAACGTGTTATCACTAAGTGGACTTCAAGTTACAAATAAACAGATATATTATGTTTGTATTTTATGTAGGCTCCATTATTGTACATTCAAATGTACTTCTATTGGAAGTTCGAGAGCTAAAATGATCTAATCACGTGGTGAGTTTTTTTATCTTATTATAAAACGTTTAATAAAAGTGCTTATCTTCACCCTGATTTTCCTCCAGACCTGTAGATTTCTATTGTTATGATAAATATTTTAAAATAGATTGCAGGATACATGCAGAGGTATCAGTCTCATTAAATATTGACAGCCTAGAGCTACTGTAAACGGTACTGGTTCATTTCCTGATTCACTATTCGTCATTCCAAAGTATACTTTATTATTTTTGTATTAATTGTGTAATATATTCAATTATATTGTATTTTATTAAATTAAATATAGATAATGTTGAGTATGAGGTACATCTCAATTTTAATAGGAAGGACATTGAATAACTGCTACAAGAGCTACCTGATGCAATTCCACTTATTAATACGACAAGTCATATTACCTGCAGCTGTTACTTTAGGTACAGTAGCCCCATGGCTTCTTTAGTGCTGACTGACAGCTTTGAAAAGTTACCAGACAAAAACATGTATCTCTACGCCGGACCATATGATCTGTAAAAACATGTGTTTATCAGCTGTGACTTCTGACGGTCAAAATTTGGGTATATACCTAAATGTTGATTGTCGCAAGTCAGCAGTGAGCTGTCAGTCAGCACCAAAGAAGCCATGGGGCTACTGTAGATAGGTGTATTATCAATATCTATAAAATTATACTAATAATATAGCAAAGTGTTATCATTGTTGACCACAAAATTATTTTTATATTTTCCAGAAGATTATTTCTGTCAAAATACTAAGTATATATAATCTTTCATTTATTTGAGGTATTGATCGTGCTCGTTCTGAAATCACTACATCTTCACACGACTTACTGTCCAAGGGGAAAACCCACATTTCACGAATGATAGGTTTTTTAGCCATGCCTAGAACCAAACCAGGGACCCTTTGTTCCGTCAACAGACACGCTACCGACTGCGCTAAGGCACCAGAAAATTAAGAATATCTATCTCTAATGTAATACACTTTTTACAGATAGATATATACATTTTTACCACGCCATATTTAATCATAAGTATTATGTTACAAATGTTACAATTGAACCAGTGGTGCAAGGACAACGGAGGTACATGGGTACAGTGTACCCAACAAGATGTTACAATTGAACCAGTGGTGCAAGGACAACGGAGGTACATGGGTACAGTGTACCAACAAGATGTTACAATTGAACCAGTGGTGCAAGGACACTGGAGGTACATGGGTGCAAAGTACCAACAAAATGTTACAATTGAACCAGTGGTGCAAGGACACCGGAGGTACATGGGTACAGTGTACCAACAAAATGTTACAATTGAACCAGTGGTGCAAGGACACTGGAGGTACATGGGTACAGTGTACCAACAAGATGTTACAATTGAACCAGTGGTGCAAGAACTTCGGAAGAACATGGGTACAGTGTACCCAACAAAATGTTACAATTGAACCAGTGGTGCAGGGACACCGGAGGTACAGGGACACCGGAGGTACATGGGTACAGTGTACCCAACAAAATGTTACAATTGAACCAGTGGTGCAGAGACACCGGAGGTACATGGGTACAGTGTACCCGACAAAATGTTACAATTGAACCAGTGGTGCAAGGACACCGGAGGTACATGGGTACAGTGTACCCAACTAAATGTTAACTGAACCAGTGGTGCAGGGACACCGGAGGTACATGGGTACAGTGTACCCAACAAAATGTTACAATTGAACCAGTGGTGCAAGGACACTGGAGGTACATGGGTACAGTGTACCAACAAGATGTTACAATTGAACCAGTGGTGCAAGGACACTGGAGGTACATGGGTACAGTGTACCCAACTAAATGTTACAATTGAACCAGTGGTGCAAGGACACTGGAGGTACATGGGTACATTGTACCAACAAGATGTTACAATTGAACCAGTGGTGCAAGAACTTCGGAGGAACATGGGTACAGTGTACCCAACAAAATGTTACAATTGAACCAGTGGTGCAGGGACACCGGAGGTACATGGGTACAGTGTACCCAACAAAATGTTACAATTGAACCAGTGGTGCAAGGACACCGGAGGTACATGGGTACAGTGTACCCAACTAAATGTTAACTGAACCAGTGGTGCAGGGACACCGGAGGTACATGGGTACAGTGTACCCAACAAAATGTTACAATTGAACCAGTGGTGCAAGGACACTGGAGGTACATGGGTACAGTGTACCAACAAAATGTTACAATTGAACCAGTGGTGCAAGGACACTGGAGGTACATGGGTACATTGTACCAACAAGATGTTACAATTGAACCAGTGGTGCAAGAACTTCGGAAGAACATGGGTACAGTGTACCCAACAAAATGTTACAATTGAACCAGTGGTGCAGGGACACCGGAGGTACAGGGACACCGGAGGTACATGGGTACAGTGTACCCAACAAAATGTTACAATTGAACCAGTGGTGCAGAGACACCGGAGGTACATGGGTACAGTGTACCCGACAAAATGTTACAATTGAACCAGTGGTGCAAGGACACCGGAGGTACATGGGTACAGTGTACCCAACTAAATGTTAACTGAACCAGTGGTGCAGGGACACCGGAGGTACATGGGTACAGTGTACCCAACAAAATGTTACAATTGAACCAGTGGTGCAAGGACACTGGAGGTACATGGGTGCTGTGTACCAACAAGATGTTACAATTCAACCAGTGGTGCAGCGGCACCGGAAGTACATGGGTACAATGTACCCAACTAAATGTTAACTGAACCAGTGGTGCAGGGACACCGGAGGTACATGGGAACAGTGTACCCAACAAAATGTTACAATTGAACCAGTGGTGCAAGGACACTGGAGTTACATTGGTACAGTGTACCCAACTAAATGTTACAATTGAACCAGTGGTGCAAGGACACTGGAGGTACATGGGTACATTGTACCAACAAGATGTTACAATTGAACCAGTGGTGCAAGAACTTCGGAGGAACATGGGTACAGTGTACCCAACAAAATGTTACAATTGAACCAGTGGTGCAGGGACACCGGAGGTACATGGGTACAGTGTACCCAAAAAAAATGTTACAATTGAACCAGTGGTGCAGAGACACCAGAGGTACATGGGTGCAGTGTACCAACAAGATGTTACAATTCAACCAGTGGTGCAGAGGCACCGGAAGTACATGGGTACGGTGTACCAAAAAATGTTACAATTGAACCAGTGGTGCAAGGACAACGGAGGTACATGGGTACAGTGTACCAACAAGATGTTACAACTGAACCAGTGGTGCAAGGGCACCGGAGGTACATGGGTACAGTGTACCAACAAAATGTTACAATTGAACCAGTGGTGCAAGGACAACGGAGGTACATGGGTACCGTGTACCAACAAGATGTTACAATTGAACCAGTGGTGCAAAGACACCGGAGGTACATGGGTACAGTGTACCCGACAAAATGTTACAATTGAACCAGTGGTGCAGGGACACCGGAGGTACATTGGTACAGTGTACCAACAAGATGCTACAATTGAACCAGTGGTGCAAGGACAACGGAGGTACATGGGTACAGTGTACCAACAAGATGTTCATTGATGAGCAGATAAAGTTACTTTTATTCGCCAAAATTTTGAGATAAAATTATCACCAAAGTTTAAAGGTAAAAATATTTCATACAAGTTGTGTAATTTATTTTTTGTAGAAGTATGTTGTGGGTTGAATAAAATAACAGTATTTTAACCATCATAAAATACCCCTAATCAACTTGGAACCATACTTAATGGCCCTTATAGGCTTCCTATGCCAAAATATTTCCTAGGGAAGGACCGCCCGAAGTTTATTAAGCCACCCATAAAAAGTCAGAAACAATGAAAAACTGAAAGTTCCTACTCCTCTAAATTAATTCCTAACCACCTGCTGAAATACCTGGGAAATCAAACAATATTAGATGTGCTCACAATCTTAAATTAGAATACCCCCCTTAGGTGCGGCCGCCCTTGGCCGTCCTTGGGCCCGAGAAAACCTCGTTCGTAAGGTTCCCAGCTATATGCCTCTAGTGGGTGACCTGGCGGTCTAGGGGTAAGGTGTCAGTCTTCTATGCTGGCGGCCGGGGTTCAATCCTCGGTCCCGGCACAGATTTATCTGATTACCAAACCCTTCCTTCACCTCTGACAAGACATCTTGTGAATGTGGGGAATGCCAGGCC
>CABFVX010004569.1:0-26026 GCA_902151425.1 Timema shepardi | reverse complement strand
TATATATATATATATATAAATGAATTACTAGTCCTAATATCAGTTCACGCACGTGGGACGAGTGACGCAAGAGTATAACGTTCCTGAGCCCCATACTACCCCCTCCCTGCGTTTAGTCTACTGTGTATCTACAAACCTTTATCAAACTGTATCATACTATTCAAATAGGACTACGCTTGTCGAGCCTCTGTATAAATACTCAGCAACAATCCACTCACCTTGCAGACGAGGGGTCACAGGTTCAGACCTCAGTTTGATCCGAAACTGGGAATAAAACAACGTCATAATAATATTGATAATAATGATAGCTCCAACCTTTTAAACCTATAGTAACGTTGATAGGCTTGTTTGTATAGTAGTGTGGTGCCTTAGGTTAAGTTAGCTTTTTCATTCTTATGATGACAGTTTAAAAGTGCGCAAACGTACTTTTGACTCCCAACTATGTGAACCAAGGATGGCCAAACCCCAGTCCGTGGGCCAGTTACTATTTCCGGTGGCTCGCCAATAATTCACAAACCACAATCAGAGTTTCATAAAAAGGTTATTTTAGGAAAAACCAATCTCAAATTTGACTTTCTTATTAATAGTGTTATTTAAAAAGATTGATAATATATATCAAAAGTGACAGCTTCAGATCCCGTGACTTGACGTATGAATACGTGAAAGTAGATCTAGTAACCTCCCTAGCTGTCAGATAAAAGGCTTCTCCTATAAAAATTAGTCTTTATTATTATTTACTTAGAACTTACCTTGGAATGAGCTTACACAACTACAATAAAAAGTGTTTTCATAAAAAAAATAGTCTCGTCTAAATTTGATGAATAGGCCTAATGGATCAATAAATACAATATGTAGATTATTATTATTATGATTAGCACCGCGTCTTACTACCCGTTCGTGTTATAAGCACTTACGCTAATGTGTAATGGTAGGGTGATAGTGAGATTGAAATGGAGGACCTACAGTTTAACGTGGGATCCAAACCACGGTGGAGGCCTGGCATTCCCCACATTCACAAGATGTCTTGTCAGATGTGAAGGAAGGGTTTGGCAATCAGATGAGTGTGTGCCGGCACCGGGGATTGAACCCTGGACCCCCAGTACAGAAGTCAAACACCTTACCTATAGACCACCATGTCACAAAAAATGATATATATATATATTTATATTTATATTTATATTAATTCTCAGAGAAACACTTTTTTATTTTTTTTAAAATACAAGTTTTTGTACGCATCCCTCGGAAAAACGTCCCCTCTTAATGAAATCAAAGGGTATAGTATGAAGAAAACTAATTTTACGGCAATACACAACATCTCGCCTGAAGAGTATGAGAAACTCAATTGTTAAGGAACTCACATCGCTTGGAGATGCTGTTCCCTAAACGATTTTACACTCTCACTCAACACAAATGCGGGTACATTTATTCGAATTATTCTTACTCATTCCTATCCCATTAGTCTAGAAGTAAGACGCTGAATGATAAAAAAAAATGAATCGCATGAAAATACACAATCGCTTGGTCGCTCGTATGTGAGGAATTCAATGTCGCCCGGCTGGAAACCAATCCTCTTATCTTTCGGCAGTTAAAAAAAACACTTAAAAACTCGTTTTTGATTAGGAGAGGGAAAGCTAAAAATTGGCCGAGGTATGAATACAGTTTTAGTTGTTTCTAGCACCACGTCTTACTACCCGTTCGGGCTACATGCATTATATATCGAGTGTGGAGCCATTTTTACAACAAGATTCTTTAAATTTTTCATTCAAATCTTTAAAATTTTATAATGTTTATTTTAAAACTCACAAATCTCCAAATGGAGCCCATGGGAATGAAGTTTGTGAAGAGCATGTTAGCTGTCACAAGGAGAAACAAGATTAGGAATTAAGATTATTATTATTATTATTATCACCGCGTCTTACTACCCGTTCGGGTTATACGCACTTACGCTAATGTGTAATGTTAGGGTGATTGTTGATTGTGAGATGAAATGGAGGACCTACAGTTTAACGTGGGATCCGAACCACGGTGGAGGCCTGGCATTCCTCACATTCACAAGATGGCTTGTCGGAGGTGAAGGAAGGGTTTGGTAATCAGATAAATCTGTGCCGCGACCGAGGATTGAACCCCGGCCGCCAGCCCAAAAGTCTGACACTTTACCCCTAGACCGCCAGGTCACCCTTCACATTAATTATTTGATTGCATTGTAATTATATATATACTAATTCGATTATAATATTTATTTAGGTTAAAATTGTACTGCCTGATTCTGCCAAATAACTCATTGAAAAGCAACAAACTATAAATATATTCAGTCTTATCCCATGTTTAACTTATCCTTCAACCGCCTCGGTGGTGGAATGGTCTAAGGCGTCACTCTCGCAATAGATTGGACTGCCGATGAAGGAAAGATCGGGCATACTGAAGATGGTTTCCCCACTCTCCACGCAAATACAGGTACATATCCTCTAAATTAAACCTTCATAATTCCTACCACATGATCCTAACAATAATCCTATACAATGTCAGTGTTGCCAACACTGCTGTGCCTAGAGGTATTATCCCCCCCCCTCTCAATCTGGATGTCGCAAGTCGGGAAGTGTCATCACCTTATGTCTAATCGATTATGGCCGTCCTTCAGTCGGTAATTACCGGCACCTGTTCTCGCCGACTGGGTCGTTCGTCGCTATCTATGTCACAGGTGTCGCGCCACCCTGCTCTACTGTGACTGAAACAACTGCACCTATAAGTCATTCACGAGCTAAGTTTACCTGGATGACAGCTCGAAATGTTACTAGAATTAATCCCTAATATATCACTACGCCAACAGCTGACATCTATCACTTTGGATGACTGTAATGAAAACAGATGGTGATATATTAATGTGATAGTTAACCACGGTAATTTAGGCCAATATTGTTTATATATTTATTTGAGGTCAGACCAAAAAGTTTATCTATAGTTTATTCCCCTTTAAAAAATTACTAACACCACTTTCACAAAAACTTCTAACGAACATAGCCTCAAAATGTCGACTGACGATTTTAAAACATATGATAGAACATGACGGTAAACAAGTTTTTTACAATTATGCGGACACGCAGTTGATGAAAATACTTTATTCAGTTAAATATTTCAAAATACAAAAAAAATAATCATAAAATCATGTATTGTATGTAAAAAAAATGACAACAATTTTCTCTTTTCCAAGTAAATACGATGCCTGTATTAATAGGTGTGCACTATATTACACAAAATCAGTAACGTTCCAAAACGAAAAATAAGTACTTTTAATTATGTTTAAAATATTGATTCGAGTTGGACAAAAATAAATTATTTAAAAAAATGAAATAGTATTAGAAAACTAAGTTTACGTTATTTTAAATGTAATATATAACGGGTAATTAAAGATCTTTATATTTATAACAAAACTGTAATCTTTTACAAGTGTTGTCAACCCAAAACCTAAACATGTCATTTTCAAACTGTCATCCAGGTAAAAACCTATCGTGAATGGAATATATAAGACAAGATGGTGGTAGACGTGTGGATCTAGACAGTCCTAGCACCGCGTCTTACTGCCCGCTAGGGCTATACGCTTATGTACTAATTACGCTAATGGTTTTAGGGATTAAGGAGGCTATATTATAAGAAGTGTACCCACATCTACGTGGAGGGAGAGTGGAAAACCATTTTGGGAAAAATCACCCTCACTATACCCGACCGAGATTCTAACCTCGATCTCCCCGTCATTAGCAATAGGACCCGTTGATCATAGGCTCAATCCCAGGCCGAGACCACTTAATTTTCTTGAGCTAAATATTTCCGTAGCACAACCTCCATCGGATGAGAAGTAAAGCCAATGGTCCCAAGTCTATTGTGGCATGTAAAAGAACACTCAAAGCTACAGTAGCCCCGTGGCTTCTTTGGTGCTGACTGACAGCTCACAGCTGACTTCGGACAGTCAACATTTAGGTATATACTTAATGTTGATTGTCAGAAGTGACAGCTGCTAAATACATGATTTTGCAGATCATATGGTTCGGCGTAGGGATACATAATTTGGTCTGGTAACTTTTCAAAGCTGTCAGTGAAAATATTTTCTAGTAAAAACTGGTAGGCAGTTTCAATTTCCCTCACTCGACTTCTCGTGTGCTGATGTAACCAACCAGTCGGTACAGGAAGTGCCCGTTAAATGGCTACCTCAACTGAATAAAACATAATTAACATTAAAATGTATCATGTATAGAAAGTATTGTAAACATGAACATTTTCTCTTTCGAGATTGTGTTGGATCTTGACATTTATGTGCCCCCAAAATTTAAAAATATCTTCCAATTCTGTCTGTTGGTTCCTTTGTATATCCGCCTTACCGGGGCTACGGTTAAAACTGTTTAACGGATTTAGTTAAAATTTGATAAATAAGGTTATTTTGTTTAAAATTAATATATTTATTGTGTTTTATATGATAAGTAATAATAAGTACATTTTCGTTTTTCTAAGAAATATTTAGTTCGAGCTTCGAGGCAACTTTAATAATGACTGACTTTTGAAAATTTCTGAAAAGTAGCTTTAACAATTTTATTTAGAATTTATATCTGAAGCGTATTTCATATAATTAACAACATAATATGATATTTCTCCGAGGAAAAGTTATTTAAGAATAGTTTACTGATCTTTAAACATTTTGTTCCTAATACCAATATGAGAACGCCCAACATAAGGGTTTTTAACGACTTCATCTAATAGAGTAGGGATAAGGGTAGCGTAGATAAAAATGCACCTGCATTAACGCTGAGGGAGGATGGGAAAACCACATTGAAAATCCCGTTTGAAAACATATTTCCAGTGTAGCTGAGTTGTATTCAAGAGACGACCAATATGTCAACATGTAATACTAGTGTGACGTCACTAGACCACCCCCACTAATTGAGACTAGGGGGAGGAGAGGAGATTGGGGGGGTACTTTCCTTATTTCTACGATTCTACACCCTGTTCCCACAAACAACAAAGAGAACTATATTTTTTGTTAGAAGCATAAAAACCAGATGCCTTAGCTTAATCGCTGTCTTTCAATCTAAATGTCCCGGGACCCGCCTCGGTGTCGTAGTTGGCTAACGCGCTTGTCATGTTGAGCTCGACTGCTGAGGACGGGGAGATCGAGGTTCGAATCTCGGTCGGGTGAACTGAGGGTGGTTTTTCCTAAATGGTTTTCCACTCTTCCTCCACGCAAATGCGGTTTCACTTCCTCTAATTCAACCTTCCAAATTCCTAATCCATTAGAGTAATTAGTACTTAAAAGCGTATAAACCGAACGGGTAGTAAGACGCGGTGCTAAGTATTATTATTATTATTATTAAATGTCCGGGGCGTCGTTAGCGGAGGGGGCATAGTGGACAAGTCCCTCCAAAACGTCCGCCTCAAATGGGACATTCTTAGTATCATCAAAGAAACAGTGAATTGTTATTTTTCAGAAAATTGGAAACTTACATTTTCAGCAATGATTACATTATTAAGGTAAATTTGTATATGACTTATATAATTAATTCCTTTATCATACTTTTTTTTATTCATTTGGTACGAAATATTTTTTATTTTATCATTTTAAGAGATAAGATTAGTTCGTTATGGTCATCGCCCTGNTTGGTACGAAATATTTTTTATTTTATCATTTTAAGAGATAAGATTAGTTCGTTATGGTCATCGCCCTGCCCCTTGCTACCCCCCCCCCCTACCCCCAACATCTGTATTAAGAGCTAGTTCAACACGCCAGGCTATATTACCGATTGGGGACAAAAAAAATCCAATCATTATGTAATTTTGTCTCTTTCAGCAGGCTTTAAAATAAGTTTTGGCAACTATCGCTATCTTTATATTGAAAAAGAGATACAGTAAAACTATTCACATGCTTTTGAATGCGTGTGTATACATTCATCATAAATTAGTATATAGGCCTGTATTAATTAATTTTTAGAGTAAAACTACAACAACAAAATTAATTAATTAATATTCTTAACATCGCAAGAAAAAGAGTACCTACATAAACCACCCATAATTTAATTAATATCTTCTAAAATCTTGACTTTTGAAAATGAAACATTTGTAATCGATTGGAGTAAGTTAAAAAGAGTATTTAATACCGGAACTATTTCAAGAAGATACATGATTAGATTACTTCACGATTGAAACAGAGGAAACTACACATATTAGCTAGAATGTACACAGTACATATTTCAAGACATTACCCATTGGGATCATATTAATAATTTATTGTTTTTTCACTTCTAGAACAATGTCTTTTAACATCGTAGCAGCGACGTGTTAAATAAAGAATAAATACTTTTCGTTAGTCAACTTAAGCTTGATCTTGTATTGTGATAGTTGTGTCAAAAAATTGAGATAGTTATTGAAATTTGTAGTTTATTAAAACAGAAACTTAGGTAGACACGTTTCCATAAAATACTATTTCATACATTATAAAATAAGTAATATACTATTCAAAATTACGTATATTCTATAAATCTTCCATAAAATTGAAAGACCTGTTCAAAACTCACATATTTCAAATACGATTTATGGGGTAGTGAACAGTTTCTTTGTATATTTATTCATTATCAAGACCAGGGCTGGATCTAAGGGGAGGGGGGAGAAGGTGGCAAATGCCCCTGGCTTCCCATTCCAGGGGCCACCTAATACTGGGGATTTCTAGGTTTGAGTATCAGCAGGTTACATTTGGGGTGGTTTTAACGGGTGACCTGACTCTGAGGGTTTCTCGGTTTGAGTCCCAGCAGGTTGCACTTGGGGTGGTTTACACGTGTGACCTGACTCTGAGGGTTTCTAGGTTTGAGTCTCAGCAGGTTGCTCTTGGGGTGGTTTTATACGTGTGACCTGACTCTGGGGATTTCTAGGTTTGAGTCTCAGCAGGCTACACTTGGGTTGGTTTTACACGTGTGACCTGACTCTGGGGGTTTCTAGGTTTGAGTCTCAGCAGGCTACACTTGGGTTGGTATTACACGTGTGACCTGACTCTGGGGGTTTCTAGGTTTGAGTCCCAGCAGGTTGCTCTTGGGGTGGTTTTACACGTGTGACCTGACTCTGAGGGTTTCTCGGTTTGAGTCTTAGCAGATTGCCCTTGGGGTGTTTACACGTGTGACCTGACTGTGAGGGTTTCTAGGTTTGAGTCTCGGCAGGTTGCATTTAGGGTGGATTTACACGTGTGACCTGACTCTGGGGGTTTCTAGATTTGAGTCTCAGCAGGTTGATTTTAAGATGGTTTTACACGTGTGACCTGATTCTGGGGGTTTCTAGGTTTGAGTCTCAGCAGGCTACACTTGGGTTGGTTTTACACGTGTGACCTGACTCTGGGGGTTTCTAGGATTGAGTGTCAGCAAGTTATTTTTGGGGTGGTTTTACACGGGTGACCTGACTCTGGGGGTTTCTAGGTTTGAGTCTCAGCAGGTTGCACTTGGGGTTGTTTTACATGGGTGACCTGACTGTGGGGTTTCTAGGTTTGAGTCTCAGCAGGCTACATTTGGGGTGGTATTACACGTGTAACCTGACTATGAGGGTTTCTAGGTTTGAGTGTCAGCAGGTTGCTCTTGGGGTGGTTTTAACGGGTGACCTGCCTCTGGGGGTTTCTAGGTTTGAGTTTCAGCAGGTTGCTCTTGGGGTGGTTTTACACGTGTGACCTGACTCTGGGGGTTTCTAGGTTTGAGTCTCAGCAGGTTGCTTTTAAGATGGTTTTACACGTGTGACCTGACTCTGGGGGTTTCTAGGTTTGAGTCTCAACAGGTTGCTTTTAAGATGGTTTTATACGTGTGACCTGACTCTGGGGGTTTCTAGGTTTGAGTCTCAGCAGGTTTCTCTTGGGGTGGTTTTACACGTGTGACCTGACTGTGGGGGTTTCTAGGTTTTAGTCTCAGCAGGTTGCTTTTAAGATGGTTTTACACGTGTGACCTGACTCTGGGGGTTTCTAGGTTTGAGTCTCAGCAGGTTGCATTTGGGGTGGCCTGACACTTGTGACCTGACTCTGGGGGTTTCTAGGTTTGAGTCTCAGCAGGCTACACTTGGGTTGGTTTTACACTTGTGACCTGACTCTGGGGGTTCTAGGTTTGAGTCTCAGCTAGGCTACACTTGGGTTGGTTTTACACGTGTGACCTGACTCTGGGGGTTTCTAGGTTTGAGTCTCAGCAGGCTACACTTGGGTTGGTTTTACACGTGTGACCTGACTCTGGGGGTTTCTAGGTTTGAGTCCCAGCAAGTTGCTCTTGGGGTGGTTTTACACGTATGAAATGACTCTGGGGGTTTCTAGGTTTGAGTCTCAGCAAGCTACACTTGGGTTGGTTTTACACGGGTGACCTGACTATGGGGGTATCTAGGTTTGAGTATCAGCAGGTTTCACTTGGGGTGGCCTGACACATGTGACCTGACTCTGAGGGTTTCTAGGTTTGAGTCTCAGCAGTTTTCTCTTGGGGTGGTTTTACACGTGTGTCTTGACTCTGGGGGTTTCTAGGTTTGAGTCTCAGCAAGTTGCTCTTGGGGAGGTATTACACATGTGGCCTGACTATGAGGGTTTCTAGGTTTGAGTCCTAGAAGGTTACAATTGGAGTGGTTTTACACATGTGACCTGACTCTGAGGGTTTCTAGGTTTTAGTGTCAGCAAGTTGCTCTTGGGGTGGTTTTACACATGTGACCTGTCTTTGTGGGGTTCTAGGTTTGAGTCTCAGCAGGCTACACTTGGGGTGGTTTTACACGTGTGACCTGACTCTGGGGGTTTCTAGGTTTGAGTCTCAGCAGGTTGCTCTTGGGGTGGTTTTACATGGGTGACCTGACTCTGGGGGTTTCTAAGTTTGAGTCTCAGCAAGTTGCTCTTGTGGTGGTTTTACACATGTGACCTGACTTTGTGGGTTTCTAGGTTTGTGTTTCAGCAGGCTACACTTGGGGTGGCTTACAAGTGTGATCTGACTCTGGGGGTTTCTAGGTTTGACTCTCAGCAGGTTGCTCTTGGGGTGGTTTTACACATGTGACCTGAGTTTGGAGGTTTCTAGGTATGAGTGTCAGCAGGCTACATTTGGGGTGGCTTACACGTGTGATCTGACTGGGGGTTTCTAGGTTTGAGTCCAAGCATGCTACACTTGGGGTGGTTTTCCACGTAGTACCTGACTGGGGGTTTCTAGGTTTGAGTCTCAGCAGGCTACATTTGGGGTGGTTTAAACGTGTGACCAGACTGGGGGTTTCTAGTTTTGAGTCTCAGCAGGTTCAGCTTGGGGTGGTTACACACATGTGACCTGACTCTGGGGGTTTCTAGGTTTGAATCTCAGCAGGCTACATTTGGGGTGGTTTAAACGTGTGACCTGACTGGGGGTTTCTAGTTTTGAGTCTCAGCTGGTTCAACTTGGGGTGGTTTTACACGGATGACCTGACTCTGGGGGTTTCTAGGTTTGAGTCTTAGCAAGCTACCCTTGGGGTGTTTACACGTGTGATCTGACTCTGGGGGTTTTTAGGTTTGAGTCTCAGTAGGCTAAATTTGGGATGGTTTAAACAAGTGACCTGACTGGGGTATTCTAGGTTTGAGTCTCATCAGACTGCTATTGGGGTGGCTTACACCTGTGATCTGACTCTGGGGGTTTCTAGGTTTGAGTCTCAGCAGGTTGAACTTGGGGTGCTTTTACACGTGTGACCTGACTCTGGGTGTTTCTAGGTTTGAGTCTTAGCAGGTTGCACTTGGGGTGGTTTAACACGTGTGGCCTGACTCTGGGTGTTTCTAGGTTTGAGTCTCAGCAGGCTACACTTGGGTTGTTTACACGTGTGACATGACTCTGAGGGTTTTTAAGTTTGAGTCTCAGTAGGGTGAACTTGGGGTGGTTTTACACGGGTGACCTGACTTTGAGGGTTTCTAGGTTTGAGTCTCAGCAAGTTGCTCTTAGGGTGGTTTTACACATGTGACCTGACTTTGGGAATTTCTAGGTTTGAATCTCAGCAGTTTTCTCTTGGGGTGGTTTTACACGGGTGACCTGACTCTGGGAGTTTCTAGGTTTGAGTTTCAGCAGGTTGCAGTTGGGGTGGTTTTACAGGTGTGACCCGACTTTTGGAGTTTCTAGGTTTGAGTCTCAGCAGGCTACACTTGGGGTTTTTTACACGTGTGACCTGACTATGGGGGATTCTAGGTTTGAGTCTCAGCAAGCTACAATTCGGGTGGTTTTACACGTGTGACCTGACTCTGTGGGTTTCTAGGTTTGAGTCCCAGTAGGTTGCACTTGGAGTGGATTTACACGTGTGACCTGACTCTGGGGGTTTCTAGGTTTGAGTCTCAGCAGGTTGCATTTGGGGTGGTTTTACACGTGTGACCTTACTGGGGGTTTCTAGATTTGAGTCTAGCAGGCTACACTTGGGGTGGCTTACAATTGTGATCTGACTCTGGGGGTTTCTAGGTTTGAGTTTCATCAGGCAACACTTGGGGTTGCTTACAAATGTGATCTGACTCTGGGGGTTTCTAGGTTTGAGTCTCAGCAGGCTACACTTGGGGTATTTTACACGTGTGATCTGACTCTGGGGGTTTCTAGGTTTGAGGGTCATCAGGTTGCAATTAGGGTAGATTTACACGTGTGACCTTACTGGGGGTTTCTAGGTTTGGGTTTCCTCAGGCAACACTTGGGGTGGCTTACAAGTTTCATCTGACTCTGGGGGTTTCTAGGTTCTAGTCTCAGCAGGCTACACTTGGGGTTGTTTACACGGGTTATCTGACTCTTGGGGTTTCTAGGTTTGAGTCTCTGCAGGCTACACTTGGGGTGGCTTACAAGTGTGATCTGACTCTGGGGGTTTCTAGGTTTGAGTCTCAGCAGGTTGCATTTAGGGTGGATTTACACGTTTGACCTTACTGGGGGTTTCTAGGTTTGAGTCTCAGCAGGCTACACTTGGGGTGGCTGACAAGTGTGATCTGACTCTGGGTGTTTCTAGGTTTGAGTCTCAGCAGGTGGGTTGTTTACAAGTGTGATCTGACTCTGGGGACTTCTAGGTTTGAGTCTCAGCAGGCAACACTTGGGGTGGCTTACAAATATGATCTGACTCTGGGGGTTTCTTGGTTTGAGTCTCAGCAGGCTACACTTGGGGTTTCTTACACGTGTGATCTGACTCTTGGGGTTTCTAAGTTTGAGTGTCAGAAGGCTACAATTGGACTGGCTTACAAGTGTGATCTGACTCTGGGTGTTTCTAGGTTTGAGTCTCAGGAGGCTACACTTGGGGTGGCTGACAAGTGTGATCTCACTCTGGGTGTTTCTAAGTTTGAGTTTCAGTAGGCTACACTTGGAGTGGCTTACAAGTGTGATCTGACTCCTGGGGTTTCTAGGTTTGAGTCTCATCAGGTTGCATTTAGGGTGGATTTACACGTGTGACCTTAATGGGGGTTTCTAGGTTTGAGTCTCAGCATGCTACACTTGGAGTGTCCTTACAGGTGTGACCCGCCTCTTGTAATTTGTAGGTTTGAGTTTCAGCAGGCTACACTTGGTGTGGGTTACACGTTTGATCTGATTGGGGGTTTCTAGGTTTGAGTTTCAGCAGGCTACACTTGGGGTGGCTTACAAGCGTGATCTGACTCTGGGTGTTTCTAAGTTTGAGTTTCAGCAGGCTACAGTTGGGGTGGCTTACAAGCGTGATCTGACTCTGGGTGTTTCTAGGTTTGAGTCTCATCAGGCTACACTTGGGGTGGTTGGACACTTTTGACCTGAATCTGGGAGTTTCTAGGTTTTAGTTTCAGCAGGCTACATTTGGGGTGGTTTTACACGTGTGACCTGACTGGTGGTTTCTAGGTTTTATTTTCAGCAGGTTGCACTTGGGGTGGCTTACACGTGTGACCTGACTCTGGGGGTTTCTATGTTTGAGTCTGAGCAGGATACACTTGGGGTGACTTACACGTGAGACCTTACTCTGGGGGTTTCTAGGTTTGAGTCTCAGCAGGTTGCTCTTGGGGTGGTTTTACACGGGTGACCTGACTCTGAGGGTTTCTAGGTTTGAGTCTCAGCAAGTTGCTCTTGGGGTGGTTTTACACATGTGACCTGACTTTGGGAATTTCTAGGTTTGAGTCTCAGCAGGTTGCACTTGGGGTGACTTACACGTGTGACCTGACTCTGAGGGTTTCTAGTTGTTAGTGTCAACAAGTTGCTCTTGGGGTGACTTACACATGTGACCTGAATCTGGGGGTTTCTAGGTTTGAGTCACGGCAGGCTAAACTTGGGGTGGGTTACACGTGTGACCTGACTCGAAGGGTTTCTAGGTTTGAGAGTCAGCAGGATACACTTGGGGTGGTTTTACACGTGTGACCTGACTCTGAGGGTTTCAAGGTTTGAGTGTCAACAGGTTGCTCTTGGGGTGATTTTACACGTGTGACCTGACTCTGGGGGTTTCTAGGTTTGATTCCCAGCAGGTTGCTCTTGGTGTGGTTTTACAGGGGTGAACTTACTCTGGGGGTTTCTAGGTTTGAGTCTCATCAGGTTGCACTTGGGGTTGTTTCACACGTGTGACCTGACTGTGGGGTTTCTAGGTTTGAGTCTCTGCAGGCTACATTTGGGGTGGTTTTACACGTGTGACCTTACTCTGAGGGTTTCTAGGTTTGAGTGTCAGCAGGTTGTTCTTGGGGTGGTTTTAAACGTGTGACCTGACTCTGGGGGTTTCTAGGTTTGAGTATCAGCAGCATACACTTGGGGTGGATTTACACGTGTGACCTGACTCTGGTGTTTCTATGTTTGAGTCTCAGCAGGCTACACTTGGGGTTGTTTTACACGGGTGACCTGACTCTGGGGGTTTCAAGGTTTGTGTGTCAGCAGGTTGCTCTTGGGGTTGTTTTAAACGTGTGACCTAACTCTGGGGTTATCTAGGTTTGAGTGTCAGCAGTTTGCATTTGGGGTGGCCTTACACGTGTGACCTGACTCTGGGGGTTTCTAGGTTTGAGTCTTAGAAAGCTTTAGTTGGGGTGGTTTTACACGGGTGACCTGACTCTGGGGGTTTCTAGGTTTGAGTCTCAGCAGGTTGCTTTTAAGATGGTTTTATACGTGTGACCTGACTCTGGGGGTTTCTAGGTTTGAGTCTCAGCAAGTTACTCTTGGCGAGGTTTTAAACATGTGGCCTGACTATGAGGGTTTCTTGGTTTGAGTCCTAGAAGGTTACACTTGGGGTGGTTTTACACATGTGACCTGACTCTGAGGGTTTCTAGGTTTTAGTGTCAGCAAGTTTCTCTTGGGGTGGTTTTACACATGTGACCTGACTCTGGGGGTTTCTAGGTTTGAGTCTCAGCAGGCTACACTTGGGGTGGTTTTACACGTGTAACTTGACTCTGGGGGTTTCTAGGTTTGAGTCTCAGCAGGTTGCACTTGGGGTGACTTACACGTGTGACCTGACTCTGAGGGTTTCTAGGTTTGAGTCTCAGCAGGCTACACTTGGGGTGGTTTTACACGTGTGACCTGACTCTGGGGGTTTCTAGGTTTGAGTCTCAGCAGGTTGCACTTGGGGTGACTTACACGTGTGACCTGACTCTGAGTGTTTCTAGGTTTGAGTCTCAGCAGTTTGCTCTTGGGGTGGTTTTACACGGGTGACCTGACTGGGGTTTCTAGGTTTGAGTCTCAGCAAGTTTCTCTTGGGGTGGTTTTACACATGTGACTTGACTTTGTGGGTTTCTAGGTCTGAGTTTCAGCAGGCTACTTTTGGGGTTGCTTACACGTGGATCTGACTAGAGGTTTCTATGTTTGAGTCTCAGCAGGTTGCTCTTGGGGTGGTTTTACACGTGTGATCTGACTCTGGGTGTTTCTAGGTTTGAGTCTCAGCAGGATACATTTGGTGTGTTTACACGTGTGATCTGACTCTGGGAGTTTCTAGGTTTAAGTCTCAGCAGGTTGCACTTGGGGTGGCTTACACGTGTGACCTGACTGGGGATTTCAAGGTTTGAGTCCCAGCAGGATACACTTGGAGTGGTTTAACACGTGTGACCTGACTCTGGAGGTTTCTAGGTTTGAGTCCCAGCAGGTTGCACTTGGGGTGGTTTTACACGTGGTACCTGACTGGAGGTTTCTAGGTTTGAGTCCCAGCAGGATACACTTGGAGTGGTTTAACACGTGTGACCTTACTCTGGGGGTTTCTAGGTTTGAGTCCCAGCAGGCTACACTTGGGGTGGTTTTACACGTGTGACCTGACTGTGGGGGTTTCTATGTTTGAGTCTCAGCAGGCTACACTTGGGGTGGCTTACAATTGTGATCTGACTCTGGGGGTTTCTAGGTTTGAGCCTCAGCAGGCTACACTTGGGGCTGTTTACACTTGTGATCTGACTCTTGGGGTTTCTAGGTTTGAGCCTCAGCAGGCTACACTTGGGGGGGTTGGACACGTGTGATCTGATTCTGGGGGTTTCTAGGTTTGAGTCTCAGCTGGTTGCAGTTGGGGTGGTTTTACAGGTGTGACCCGACTCTTGGAGTTTCTAGGTTTGAGTCTCAGCAGGTTGCACTTGGTGTGGCTTACACGTGTGACCTGACTCTGGGGGATTCTAGGTTTGAGTCTCAGCAGGTTGCATTTGGTGTGGTTTTACACGTGTGACCATACTGGGGGTTTCTAGGTTTGAGTCTAGCAGGCTACACTTGGGGTGGCTTAAAATTGTGATCTGATTCTGGGGGTTTCTAGGTTTGAGACTCAGCAGGCTACACTTGGGGTTGTTTACACTTGTGATCTGACTCTTGGGGTTTCTAGGTTTGAGCCTCAGCAGGCTACACTTGGGGTGGTTTACAAGTGTGATCTGACTCTGGGGGTTTCTAGGTTTGAGTTTCAGCAGGCAACACTTGGGGTGGCTTACAAATATGATCTGACTCTGGGGGTTTCTAGGTTTGAGTCTCAGCAGGCTACACTTGGGGTTTTTTACACGTGTGATCTGACTCTTGGGGTTTCTAAGTTTGAGTCTCAGCAGGCTACAATTGGACTGGCTTACAAGTGTGATCTGACTCTGGGGGTTTCTAGGTTTGAGTCTCATCAGGTTGCATTTAGGGTGGATTTACACGTGTAACCTTACTGGGGGTTTCAAGGTTTGAGTCTCAGCGGGATATACTTGGGGTGGCTTACAGTTTGATCTGACTCTGGGGTATTCTAGGTTTGAGTTTCATCAGGCAACACTTGTGGTGGCTTACAAGTGTGATTTGACTCTGGGGGTTTCTAGGTTTGAGTCTCAGCAGGCTACACTTGGGGTTGTTTACACGTGTTATCTTACTCTTGGGGTTTCTAGGTTTGATTCTCAGCATGTTACACTTGGGGTGGCTTACAAGTGTAATCTGACGCTGGAGGTTTCTAGGTTTGAGTCTCAGCAGGCTAAACTTGGAGTGGTTCTACACGTGTGACCTAACTCTGGGGGTATCTAGGTTTGAGTATCAGCAGGTTGCATTTGCGGTGGCCTTACACGTGTGACCTGACTATGAGGGTTTCTAGGTTTGAGTCTCAGCAGACTACACTTGGGGTGGTTTGACACGGGTGACCTGACTCTGGGGGTTTCTAGGTTTGAGTGTCAGAAGGTTGCTAATATGGTGGTTTTACACGGGTGACCTGACTCTGGGGGTTTCTAGGTTTGAGTCTCAGCAAGTTGCTCTAGAGGTGGTTTTACACATGTGACCTGATTATGAGGGTTTCTAGGTTTGAGTCCTAGAAGTTTACACTTGGGGTGGTTTTACACATGTGACCGGACTCTGGGGATTTATAGTTTGGAGTCTCAGCAGGCTACACTTGAGGTGGTTTTACACGTGGTACCTGACTGGGGGTTTCTAGGTTTGAATCTTAGCAGGGGGCACTTGGGGTGGTTTTACACGTGGTACCTGACTGGGGGTTTCTAGGTTCGAGTCTCAGCAGGCTACATTTGGCGTGGTTTAAACGTGTGACCTGACTGGGGGTTTCTAGGTTTGAGTCTTAGCAGGTTGAACTTGGGGTGGTTTTACACGTGTTACCAGACACTTGAGGTTTCTAGGTTTGAGTCTCAGTAGGATGTTCTTGGGGTGGTTTTACACGTGTGGCCTGACTGGGGGTTTCTATGTTTGAATCCCAGTAGGTTGCATTTGGGGTGGCTTACACGTGTGACCTGACTGGGGCTTTCTAGGGTGTAGTCCCAGTAAGTTGCACTTGGAGTGGTTAAACACGTGTGACCTGACTCTGGGGATTTCTAGGTTTGAGACTGAGCAGGTTGCATTTGGGGTGGTTTAACACATGTGGCCTGACTCTGAGGGTTTCTAGGTTTGAGTCCCAGCAGGCTACACTATGGGTTACTTACACGTGTGACCTGACTCAGGGGGTTTCTAGGTTTGAGTGTCAGCTGGTTGCTCTTGGGGTGGTTTTACACGGGTAACCTGACTCTGAGGGTTTCTAGGTTTGAGTCTTAGCAAGTTGCTCTTGGGGTGGTTTTACACATGTGACCTGACTTTGGGGGTTTCTAGGTTTGAGTCTCAGCAGAGTACACTTGGGGTGGTTTTACACGGGTGACCTGACTCTGAGGGTTTCTAGGTTTGAGTCTCAGCAAGTTGCTCTTGGGGTGGTTTTACACGGGTGACCTGACACTGAGGGTTTCTAGGTTTGAGTCTCAGCAAGTTGCTCTTGGGGTGGTTTTACACGGGTGACCTGACTTTGGGGGTTTCTAGGATTGAGTCTCAGCAGGCTACACTTGGGGTGGTTTTACATGTGTGACCTGACTCTGGGGGTTTCTAGGTTTGAGTCTCAGCACGTTGCACTTGGGGTGGTTTTACAGGTGTGACCTGACTCTGGGAGTTTCTAGGTTTGAGTCTCAGCAGGTTACACTTGGGGTGGCTTGCACGTGTGACCTGACTCTGGGGGTTTCTAGGTTTGAGTCTCAACAGGTTTAACTTGTGGTGTTTTGACACGTGTTACCTGAATATGGGAGTTTCTATGTTTGAATCTCAGCAGGCTATTCTTGGGATGGTTTTACACGTATGACCTGACTCTGGGAGTTTCTAGGTTTAAGTCTCAGCAGGTTGCAGTGTGGGTGGTTTTACAGGTGTGAACTGACTCTGGGGGATTCAAGGTTTGAGTCTCATCAGGCTACAATTCGGGTGGTTTTACACGTGTGATCTAACTCTGGGGGTTTCTAGGTTTGAGTCTCAGCAGGTTGCATTAGGGTTGGTTTTACACGTGTGACCTTACTGGCGGGTTCTAGGTTTGAGTCTAGCAGGCTACACTTTGGGTGGCTTACAAGTGTGATCTGACTCTGGGGATTTCTAGGTTTGAGTTTCAGCAGGCTACACTTGGGGTAGTCTTACACGTTTTATCTGACTGGGAGTTTCTAGGTTTGAGTCTCAGCAGGCAACACTTGGGGTCGCTTACAAGTGTGATCTGACTCTGGGGGTTTCTAAGTTTGAGTCTCAGCAGGCTATACTTGGGGTTGTTTACACGTGTGATCTGACTCTTGGGGTTTCTAGGTTTGAGTCTCAGCAGGCTACACTTGGGGTGGCTTACAAGAGTGATCTGACTCTGGGGGTTTCTAGGTTTGAGTCTCAGCAGGTTGCACTTAGGGTGTTTGGACACGTGTGACCTGAATCTGGGAGTCTCTAGGTTCTAGTCTCCACAGGCTATATTTGGTGTGGTTTTACACGTGTGACCTGACTGGGGGTTTCTAGTATTGAGTCTCAGCAGGTTCAACTTTTGGTGGTTTTACACGGGTGACCTGACTCTGGGGGTTTCTAGGTTTGAGTCTTAGCAGGCTACCGTTGGGGTGTTTACACGTGTGATCTGACTCTGGGGGTTTCTAGGTTTGAGTATCAGCAGGCAAAATTTGGGGTGGTTTAAACAAGTGACCTGACTGGGGTACTCTAGGTTTGAGTCTAAGCAGGCTGCTATTGGGGTGGCTTACACCTGTGATCTGACTCTGGGGGTTTCTAGGTTTGAGTCTTAGCAGGCTACCCTTGGGGTGTTTACATGTGTGACCTGACGCTGGGGGTTTTTTAGGTTTGAGTCTCAGCATGCTACACTTGGGGTGGTTTTACACGTGTGACCTGACTCTGGGGGTTTCTAGGTTTGAGTCTCAGCATGCTACACTTGGGGTGGTTTTACACGTGTGACCTGACTCCGGGGGTTTCTAGGTTTGAGTGTCAGCAGGTTGCACTTGGGGTGGTTTTACACGTCTGACCTGACTCTGGGGGTTTCTAGGTTTGAGTCTCAGCATGCTACACTTGGGGTGGTTTAACACGTGTGACCTGACTATGGGGGTTTCTACGTTTGAGTCCCAGCAGGTTGCTCTTAGGTGGTTTTACACGTGTGACCTGACTCTGGGGGTTTATAGGTTTGAGTCTCAGCAGGTTGCACTTGGGGTGGTTTTACACGTGTGACCTGACTCTGGGGGTTTCTACGTTTGAGTCCCAGCAGGTTGCTCTTAGGTGGTTTTTTCACGTGTGACCTGACTCTGGGGGTTTCTAGGTTTAAGTCCCAGCAGGTTACTCTTGGGGTGGATTTACACGTGTGACCTGACTCTGGGGGTTTCTACGTTTGAGTCCCAGCAGGTTGCTCTTAGGTGGTTTTTTCACGTGTGACCTGACTCTGGGGATTTCTAGGCTTGAGTCCCAGCAGGTTGCATTTGGGGTGGCCTTACACGTGTGACCTGACTCTGGGGGTTTTTTGGTTCAAGTGTCAGAAGGCTACACTTGGGGTGGTTTGCCACGGGTGACCTGACTCTGGGGGTTTCTAGGTTTGAGTATCAGCAGGTTGCACTTGGGGTTGTTTCACACGTGTGACCTGACTTTGGAGGTTTCTAGGTTTGAGTCTCAGCAGGCTACATTTGGGCTGGTTTTACACGTGTGACCTGACTCCGAGGGTTTCTAGGTTTGAGTGTCAGCAGGTTGCTCTTGGGGTGGTTTTAACGGGTGACCTGACTCTGGGGGTTTCTAGGTTTAAGTCCCAGCAGGTTACTCTTGGGGTGGATTTACACGTGTGACCTGACTCTGGGGGTTTCTACGTTTGAGTCCCAGCAGGTTGCTCTTAGGTGGTTTTTTCACGTGTGACCTGACTCTGGGGATTTCTAGGCTTGAGTCTCAGCAGGCTACACTTGGGGTGGTTTTACACGTGTGACCTGTCTCTGAGGGTTTCTAGGTTTGAGTGTCAGTAGATTGCTATTGGGGTGGTTTTACACGTGTGACCTGACTCTGGGGGTTTCTAGGTTAGTATCAGTAGGTTGCACTTTGGGTTGTTTTACACGTGTGACCTGACTCTGGGGGTTTCTAGGTTTGAGGTTCAGCAGGCTACACTTGGAGTGGCTTTACACGTGTGACCTGACTCTGAGGGCTTCTAGGTTTGTGTGTGAGCAGGTTGCTATTGGGGTGGTTTTACACGGGTGACCAGACTCTGGGGGTTTCTAGGTTTGAGTCTCAGCAGGTTGCACTTGAGGTGGTTTTACACGTGTGACCTGACTTTGGGGGTTTCTAGGTATGAGTGTCAGCAGGTTGCTATTTGGGTGGTTTTACACGGGTGACCTGACTCTGGGGGTTTATAGGTTTGAGTCTCAGCAGGTTGCACTTGAGGTGGTTTTACACGTGTGACCGCACTCTGGGTGTTTCTAGGTTTTCTTCTCAACAGGCTACACTTGGGGAGGTTGTACACGTGTGACCTGACTCTGAGGGTTTCTAGGTTTGAGTGTCAGCAGGTTGAACTTAGGGTCGTTTTACACGTGTGACCTTACTCTGGGGGTTTCTAGATTTGAGTCTCGGCAGGATACACTTGGAGTGGTGTTACACGTGTTACCTTACTCTGGGGGTTTCTAGGTTTGAGTCTCAACAGGATACACTTGTGGTGGTGTTACACGTGTGACCTGACTCTGGGGGTTTCTAGGTTTGAGTCCCAGCAGGTTGCTCTTGGGTGGTTTTACACGTGTGACCTTACTCTGGGGATTTCTAGGCTTGAGTCTCAGCAGGCTATATTTGGGCTGGTTTTACACGTGTGACCTGACTCTGGGGGTTTCTAGGTTTAAGTCCCAGCAGGTTGCTCTAGGGGTGGTTTTACACGTGTGACCTGACTCTGAGGGTTTTTAGGTTTGAGTGTCAGCAGGCTACACTTGGGGTGGTTTTACATGTGTGACCTGACTCTGAAGGTTTCTAGGTTTGAGTGTCAGTAGGTTGCTCTTGAGGTGGTTTTACATGGGTGACCTGACTCTGGGGGTTTCTAGGTTTTCTTCTCAACAGGCTACACTTGGGGTGGTTGTACACGTGTGACCTGACTCTGAGGGTTTCTAGGTTTGAGTGTCAGCAGGTTGAACTTGGGGTCGTTTTACACGTGTGACCTGACTCTGGAGGTTTATAGGTTTGAGTCTCAGCAGGTTGCACTTGAGGTGGTTTTACACTTGTGACCAAACTTTGGGGGTTTCTAGGTATGAATGTCAGCAGGTTGCTATTGGGGTGGTTTTACACGGGTGACCTGACTCTGGGGGTTTCTAAGTTTGAGCCTCAGCAGGCTACACTTGGGGTGGTTTTACACGTGTGACCTGACTCTGGGGGTTTCTAGGTTTGAGTCCCAGCAGGCTACACTTGGGGTGACTTACACGTGAGACCTTACTCTGGGGCTTTCTAAGTTTGAGTCTCAGCAGGCAACACTTGGGGTGGTTTTACTCGATTGACCTGACTCTGGGGGTTTCTAGGTTTGAGTCTCAACAAGTTGCTCTTGGGGTGGTTTAACACGTGTGACCTGACTGTGGGGCTTTCTAGGTTTGAGTCCCAGCAGGTTGCTCTTGGGGTGTTTTTACACGGGTGACCTGACCCTGGGGGTTTCTAGGTTTGAGTCTGAGCAGGTTGCACTTGGGGTGGTTTATCAGTGTGATCCTGACTCTGGGGGTTTCTAGGTTTGAGTCCCAGCAGGCTACACTTGGGGTGACTTACACGTGAGACCTTACTCTGGGGCTTTCTAGGTTTGAGTGTCAACAGGTTGCTCTTGGGGTGGTTTTACACGGGTGACCTGACTCTGGGGGTTTCTAGGTTTGAGTCTCAGCAAGTTGCTCTTGGGGTGGTTTTACGCATGTGACCTTACTTTGGGGGTTTCTAGGTTTGAGTCTCAGCAAGCTACATTTGGGGTGGTTTTACACGTGTGACTTGACTTTGGGGGTTTCTAGGTTTGAGTCTCAGCAGGCTACACTTGGGGTGGCTTACACGTGTCAGCTGACACTGGGGGTTTCTAGGTTTGAGTCTCAGTAGGTTGAACTTGGGGTGGTGTTACACGTTTTACCTTACTCTGGGGGTTTCTTTGGTTTGAGTCTCAGCAGGATACACTTGGGGTGGTGTTACACGTGTTACCTTACTCTGGGGGTTTCTAGGTTTGAGTCTCAGCAGGATACACTTGGGGTGGTGTTACACGTGTTACTTTACTCTAGGGGTTTCTTTGGTTTGAGTCTCAGCAGGATACACTTGGGGTGGGGTTATCACGTGTTACCTTACTCTGGGGGTTTCTAGGTTTGAGTCTCAGCAGGATACACTTGGGGTGGTGTTACACGTGTTACCTTACTCTGGGGGTTTCTAGGTTTGAGTCTCAGCAGGTTGCACTTGGGGTGGTGTTACACGTGTTACCTGACTATGGGGGTTTCTCATCCCCTTTGTAAACTAGTTTGGGTCATTTTCTTTAAAATACCTCTATTCTTCCTATCCATTAAATTAATCCGTTAATAAACTTTATGTAAAATGTATTCATTTATTTACAAGCAAAAACTACTTTTACTTGCATGGTATAAAGGGCAATAGTTATTCTATTGTTAATAAGTCAATAAACTACTTTCATATATTCATACGTCAAGTAATCATCTGAAGCTGCCACTTTTAATAGATAGTATAAATACCATAATTACATAAGTTATAATTTGAACCTAAAATTTGTTTATATTTTCTAAAAAGTATAATTGCACACACAGCCTTAGCTTTGTTTTGTTGGCAGCAGTGATGGTGTGGTAAAACCTCCCCTCCCCCTCGTGAGGCTGTGAGCTCCCAGAGAGCGATAATAAGAGGGGATCCCGCCTGTTCACCGTCAGTTGCAGCAAGGACTCTCTGGAGAGGACACAACCTTGCCGACTGAACTCAGGTATGGAGTGTTATATCTTACCGACTGAACTCAGGTATCGAGTGTTTGTTATACCTTACCGACTGAACTCAGGTATGGAGTGTGTGTTATACCTTATCGACTGAACTCAGGTATCGAGTGTTATACCTTACCGACTGAACTCAGGTATGGAGTGTTTGTTATACCTTACCGACTGAACACAGGTAAGGAGGGTTTGTTATACCTACCGACTGAACTCAGGTATGGAGTGTTATACCTTACCGACTGAACTCAGGTATGGAGTGTTATACCTTACTGACTGAACTCAGGTATGGAGGGTTTGTTATACCTTATCGACTGAACTCGGGTATGGACTGTTATACCTTACCGACTTAACACAGGTATGGAGTGTTTGTTATACCTTACCGACTGAACTCAGGTATCGAGTGTTTGTTATACCTTATCGACTGAACTCAGGTATGGAGTGTGTGTTATACCTTATCGACTGAACTCAGGTATCGAGTGTTATACCTTACCGACTGAACACAGGTATGGAGTGTTTGTTGTACCTTACCGACTGAACTCAGGTATGGAGTTTTATACCTTACACCCTAACTTGGATAAGAGGCCTTTTCACACCGGAATGTTCCACTGTGTGTTAGTATTTTGGTGGGACAAAAGGACTTCACACTACCGTTCTATAAGGCCTTTTATCCTACAAAAATACTAATATAAAATCTGATTTGTTACGAAATAAGTCCTTCCAGAAGGGACTTCTTACCAAACTCAGAAGAGTATAGCTTTACATGGCGCAGGTGACTTATAAATAATAAATCGCTCAGGACTGGGTTCTTTAGACAGGTTTCATCCTCTACAGCGGGACTCATTGGCGTTCTAGCTCTTTAATCATTGGGAGTGGACAGAACGAAATTATTCTCAATTTAAATTAGAAAATAAAAATTATTTGCTACTAAATGAATAATACGAATAAATGTTGGAATTAACTATAGAAGTTTTCTAAAATAACGTTAATTGGTCATACAATGCTCCAAACGTTGGATTCTCAAATTTCTGTATAAAATAACTCGCCGTTTCTTCCACGGTACTAAGAGTGTCCTGTTTGAGCACATAATTGGGAGGGGGCGTGTCCCCCTGACTACTCCCAACCCCCTCACACACTAATGACGACCTGCACTGGTTGAATAAATATATCTAAATATTTATATCGTCGAGGATCATATTATTCTAGTATAGAAACATCTGGATATGTCTTGACCATTAGAGACAGGTTGGAGCATAAGTGACGAGGAAACAAAGTTATTTTTTATTTATGTCTTGTTATTACTGTTTTGTATTGTTGTTAAAGGGTTGGGGTGAGTTATTGTTATCGGGGTAGGAAGCCTCACCCTTCAGGTCTTGTGAATGGTTCATGGCGATTAGTTCAGTTTTATAGTACATAATATTTTGATGATCTGTGAGAAGTTGATCGGCCTTGTTCTTTGAACTACGACCTTCCTTCAGCTTTTGGTGAGTAATGCATGATCTGGCTGACTGGTTGCAGTAACCACTCTAACCACTCGTGCTGGTTGCTGCTACTGTACCAGTGGTAGCTACTACCATCTCCAGGAGCTTCAAGTCCTCCGTCAATTGGTTCTTGGGTGATGGGCTGGCAAATTTAAAATCAGGTACACTGTATATCATCTCTGAGGCAACTTCTTGGTTACTATTCGGAAACAACACTGTAATTCTATTTTTTTTTTTTCGTGTGGCATCAGGTTACAATTAAGCTGTATCGAACTAGCGACCACCGTCTGCTGACAAATATGGTGCCAACTTGGGTGGCTATAGGGTGTCATGTGGTCAGCACAGCACACCCTCCAACCGTTAATCTCAGTTTTCTATACCGAAGCCGCAACTTTTCCTTTCAAGTGGCTCATTTGTCCTCAAGAAGCTGAGCTTAACTCTCATTCTGGATTCACTGTTTCACAGTAAAATCTGGACGCTCTGGGGATCGAACCTGGTACCTCTGGATCTGTAGCTAGGAACTATTATCATTAACCCAGGCCTTCTTAAACTGTGGGTCGCGACTCCATATATGAATGTGAGGATCGCGAAAAATTTGGCAGTAGTAAAAAGGTTTCTGAACGCGCAACGGCCAAAAATTAATTCAAAATCCAACGCGTACTGAATCCGAAGTGTTTCTGACAGCGCTCGCCCGTGTTGCGTCACGTGACTTCATTGTAGCCTCGGTCCTGAACACAATAAACTGTAACATACTTATGTTTAAAGATAAGTTCTACTACCAAAGTTAACCGAGGATTCTATAATTGAAAATAAACTTCCCTAATATTTAATTGTAAAAGTTATCTATCATCTTAAGTTCCTTGTGACACAATTTAAGAAATACTTCCCTCCAAATTTTAATTATAAAATACTAAGTTGGGTTCATAAACCATACTAAATAGAAATCAAAAGCGTGGGTCGTCTCCCTCTAAAGGTTCAAAAAGAGTTTTCCGACACAGGTTTAAAACTTGAGTTTAATAAAAAATGTCAGATGAATTTAGTTTTGGGATTAGGACAGAATCTCCAACAATTTCCGAAATAGCCCTAAACATAATTGTACCATTTCGTACTAAGTATCTATGCGAACAATGTTCTCAGCATTTACGACTATAAAACTAAAATATCGATCAACTCTGAAAGACATTGAAGATGTTCCACGTCTTGCGGTATCAAATATTCAGCCAAGATTTAATTCTCTATGTAAAAATAAACAAGCACATCCATCTCATTAATATACAAATTTGCTTTCATCTTTATTAAATGGTACAATAATTATATGTGTACCAAATAATTGTTTAATGTATATTTTTACTCTTTATTATCAGTAAATATTTTGTTTGTATACCTATTTTATTCCCCCATAGGCCTACACCCGGGGTCGAGGACACATTTCTCGGACGATAAGGGGTTGCGAGTGGAAAAAGTTTAAGAAGCCCTGCATTAAACCACAGAGATCGTTTTTCGTGTAATTAATCTTACCTTAAATATAATACAAATTTTGCAACGCTGGTGTTTCGATGTTGCCAGTCTCTCCTTCTTACCCCAGCACACCACCTTCAGACATAGCTGAGAGCGGGGAGGTTTGGCAACAGTTTACCGAGTATGAGCGAAAATAAACCTTTTCTTCGCGAGTGCTGTATCTTCCTTAGGAGTTATATCGGGTGTAGAGGAGGTGGGTAAGTTATGTAGTCCCAGAAGTGGGGGAGGTCCTAAGATGTTTAGTAGATCTTTGTTCGTGTGAAGCGAGATCCGATGTTGTCAAGCTGTTTCTGGACCAGAACACTTGCTTTGAAGGGTCGGAAGATTCGTTGGGATGTCAGCCAATCCCCGTTTGACCTGGACTACTTGTTACTCGTACAGTGGGAGACCAGACTATCAACTATCATGGTACTACAGTCCCATTTAGATAGGAGGAAACTTTTCTGACGTTTATCAAAGTTACTCAAATAATTTTCCCGAACTATTACTAGTGATACAATTAAATGCTAGCAAAGTTGACCGCTAGTAAATATTTTTTTATTTCTTAAAGGTTTCTTCCATACAGAATTCAACTATCATGATTTTATAAGTATTATTATTATTATTATTCAGTGTTTTAAGGTGCAACAACGCAAAGTCTTAAAGCTCTAAACAAATAATTTCGATCGTGTGTGTGTAGACTATTAATCGCTCTGGGGACACAGAACGTAGTCCAGGGCACACCTCTGGGGGTTGACTACAATTCCCCACAATGGGATAATGTGAGGACAGTGAATATGAAGGTGTTAAGCCTAAAGTTATCTTATATCTAACTTAAGAGTGTTGACATTTCAGAACCTTTTTTAGAAAGTTAACTGTTGGCTCCAAATAACAGATTCTGGCTGTGTTTTATTATTATTATTATTATTATTATTATTATTATTATTATTATTAGCACCGCGTCTTACTACCCGTTCGGGTTATACGCACT
>CABFVX010004568.1:40490-63377 GCA_902151425.1 Timema shepardi | reverse complement strand
CCCCACCCTCACAATCAATTAATTACCCCCATTGTTCGCCTTAATTGGCTCTTTGTGTAATGGTATGACCCTTTCCTTCCTACTGTCACACTCGTGCTAGGCTGTATTTCTGGTGATGGTTCGAATCCCAGTCGAGTTTACTAATGGTGTTTAGGGCTGGTCCGATGGCAATAAGCGATCCGATGTATCGACCGGTATTGGCACAATCAACCAAGGATAATCTGTTTATAATGCCGATATTTTACGCCTATAATTCAAAATATAGGCTATAGTTAGGCTATATTTTATATTCTCAAGTCATGAAAATATAATTCATATTTCAAACAAAAATATTTAAATACAGTCTCTTGCATGTAAACACATTCTTTAACTCTGCGCTAGATATTTTATTTTATAATAAACATCAAAATCACATTCTAAACAAAATTAAACTATTCACTTTTATTTACCTTAAGGCTTATTTCAAATTATGAAATAATTTCGATAAATATATATTAGAGTTAAAGATTTCCTCAAGTAACAAAGTTAAACACGATCAAAAACAATATTAGGTGGGCCAGTATGATTTTATTAGTTGTGGATTTATAAATAATTAAAAATACATCATATTATTATGGCTATAAGTAACACAGTTCTAATAGAATACAAGTTGTTTACTAATCTAATATGAAATATTACCTTTATCTTTCAACACAAGCCGAGGTATGCGCATGCCCACATAATTTTGCTTTCTATTTAAATAATTTTGTTTTTGGATTTGAGTTGTTTGTTGTTATTTTATAAACCCCCTATTTTTTACTAACCAAACCATATTTTATAAACGAAACCGTAACTTATTCACACAGCAAAAACAACTAATACGTACCAGAAAAAGTATCATTATCGTGCTATTGCGTACTCTAGGGGCTAGCTGCACAGAACCGCGTTCAATAATCTTGTGTTTTTTTCTTTTCTTCGTGGTGCGTGACGTCGGCTGCATCCCGATTACTGAGCGTTCCAAGATCCGCTGAATCGTTCGCTCACTGAGCGCTCCCGAGATCAGTTCTTAGAGCGTGTTCAAGCGTAATATCGAAGTACCAATTTACCGCTGATGTAAATTGTTGGTTTTGTTGTTTAACTGAGAACTAATATATGGGTTATTTAACTAAGAATTAATTATACCACAAACAGCAAAGACAAAATCTTTTCACTGGGTGGAATTATTTTTATTTGTACTTATAAGAATTATTTTTATTTGTACTTATAAAAAATACCTAGAAATGCCTTAGGCGGCATTTTTGTTTTGTTTTGGTGGTTATCATGAAAAGTATAAAAGTAGCAAAACTCGTTAACTCTTGTTTTTTAGTATTTTTACTGTACACTTTTGTAATATTGAAAAAAACAACTAAATCGGTATCGGCAATATCTGCAAAAGCATTTATCGGCCCAGCCTTAGTATTTTTCCCTAAATGGTTTCCCACCATCCCGTCTTATAAATGCGGGTAGCGCCTACATTTCCTTTAAATTCAACCTTCCTAAAAAATGGTACAATATGACAATATATTTAATATATATTTAATTAAAAACATCTAATCTAAAAACAACAAATTGTGATTCAGACCCAATTTTAATCTAAATAAACTTGATAGCATGCCAACCTAGGGTGGTTTTTTTTAGAATATAAAGTGTGCGTAGGCCTAAAAAAGAATATTTTTGTATAAAGGATATTGTACTTGGACACCCATGGGCTTAGGGGCCTCTAACCACATCGTAAATAATAATATTTCGCACCACGTCTTACTACCCGTTCGGGTTATACGCTTTAAGTACTAATTACTCTAATGGATTAGGAATTGGGAAGGTTGAATTAGAGGAAGTGAACCCGCATTTGCGTAGAGGGAGAGTGGAAAACAGTTTAGGAAAAACCACCCCCAGTTCACCCGACCGAGATTCGAACCTCGATCTCCCCGTCCTCAGCAGTCGAGCTCAACACGACAAGCGCGTTAGCCAACTACGCCACTGAGGCGGGTAACATCGTAAATAAATTAATACAAATTTAGAGAGGTACTAAACGAGTCTCCCCTGATGTCAAGTACAAGCAAGTGTCGTGTGATAGTAGCTTAGCTGTCCAAACCTCTACAATGAAGAGAATGAACTGTGCCTACTGCCTAGGGACTGCTGGATTTGGAATGTGTGAATGTTTCCGTCACATCAAGGTTTTGGAGGGGGAGGTACAATACACTCGCATTCCATGCGCCCGCGGAACCGTGGCCACCTGCATTCTTCACACACACACTTCCTCGCTTACATTCTTCCCAGCAATTGCTTCGTCTCGTCACACGTCACACAGATCGATAAAGACCCAGGCCTGTAGCGATGGCGTTGCGCTTGGTCGCCGTTCGCTGGAGAGGTCCGGGCTCGAATCTCAATAAGAGCGCTCCTTCCATGCTTTCTTCTCGTGTCTTCCTCTTTGTTTATGCGGATGGCAAAAATTAGGGGAAACCACTCTTTACAAATTAGTGGTATTTGAACCCAGCTCTCACGCGTGCGCTTATCTAACTGTAGTGGTTCGTTGAATCAATGGAATTTTAACTATCTAGATAAAATACTGGTAAAATACGTATTTTTTGGCCTGGAAAAGCAAAGGAATTTCAAAAATCTTTGGGTTAGGCCAGACTGGTGAGCAAGCGCGTGATAAGCAGATAGCGCTCTATAGCTGTTGACGGGGAGGCAAAGATTCGAAGTTTGGCTCAATGAACTGAGGGTGATTTTTGAAAAGTGATTTATTGTTGTGGTTTTTCCATCCTCTTTCCACGCTAATGGTTATTCTTATTTGTAAAGGCCTACTTTGATTATAATATTGAAGTATTTTAACATATCGAGTTTACTTATTATGTACAGTATTATTATTTATGGCCTTACCAATTAAATTAGGCTGTTAGTAACAAGTGTGTTAAACCTATCAATAGTAATTAAAAAAAAGTAAAATATCGTGTCAAATTGTGAAGTTTTCCTAGCACTCAATGGACTAAAATACAATAATATTTGCCCAGCGCCTGTAAACTAGACTGTTCCGGCGCGCAGTTCTTTCTTTCAAGCACGCCGCTCGGGTCGCACGCTCCAGTCTAGCCACCTCTCATTACAACCACTGTGTTCTATTTTATTTTTTAGTCGTTCGTTCGCCTAGTCTGGTCGTACCCTTAAAAAATGAACCCTACATTTTCCAACTTCTCACCGTGCATATGGCGGTAAATCCCCCCCCCCCNTGCTAGTGCATTTTACTTTATTTATTTCCAACTTCCCGGCGAGCGAGTGATAGGGCATGTTATGGCTTTCCTTCCGACTTTTTTTTTACTTAAAATTAAGACGAGCCAATGAGGAAACTATTTTACCACCTATTATTGATTCATCCTAACCTGATACCTGAAGTAAACATTTTCATATCGCTACGTGAAGGAGTTACATGATTGGTGGAATACCAGTGCAATATTTTAAACATACGTGACCGTGTATAGTCAATACCATCGGGTCAGACTCAGCAAACGCCATAAATAGAGAGGAAGCACTCAACACTCACAACCGTCACTTAACACTGCTGAGATGAACTGTCGGCGGACCGTTGCCGAGTTCACGTTAACATGCGATAAGGACTGTACCATTGAGTCAGGAGTTTGTTGGTATCCAAATAGCGGTTGCAAAGCTTAAAGTATAATGTCTAAATCAAATTAAATGTTTTTAGTTATAATGTTCTAATGTATTTTAAATCAAGTTTTATACAAAATATAGAAGGGACTATTTAGTGAAAAGATACCAGTGAAAGTCCGTTCAGTAGCAAATCAGAGCATAGACTTCCGCGTGGCTTTGTTTACATTAAGTCTAGGCTTAGGTTGAATCATTAATAGTAAATAAATGGTTGTGTGCTTATAACCATATATAGCTCAAGGGACAAAGGATTATGAGGGTGACTTTTAGGGAACTATAGCAGTTAAAATAAAATATTTTCAATAGCTTATTTTTATTTTTTAGTTATCCAACACCTTAGCTCAGTCGGTAGCGTGACTGTATACTTAGTTAAGGATCCCGGGTTCGATTCCCGGTATGGCCGAAAAATATCTAATTGATGCAATGTGGGTTTACCCTTTCACATTGTTAAATTAACGGCTGGGGACTTGATGTTGTACCTGTTCTAGTCCTAAGTTAGATTATAAGGTATATGAAACTATGTCAGGCCTAAAAAGCTGGTAGTGGAAAATATATGGCTTGGATAAAAAACTGACCTAGGCTGGAAACAGAAATGGATGTAAAAAAAACTAATTACATATATCATAAAATATAATATAAGTTTAATTCAACAATGCCACAAAGATAAAATTATTTTGCCCAAGCCGAATCAAAAAGTCGACACACATTAAAATTTAAACATTTACCGGTACCTACCACATTCTTCAAATTAAGGATCAACCGAAGGCGGTGACTTGTCGCGGGGAGCTTTCGCGTCACGCAGGACCGTGACGTCACTGCCCGTTGCTGAGAGAGCCCCCCTTCCAGCATTCCAGTTCTCTCTGGGGTCACGTTTATCGTGTCGCATGTGACACACGCTCACCTGCAAGCCCCGACTCTCTTCTGACAGGTCGGGAGGGGAATGTGACATCTAAGTGACGTTCGCTAGGTTCACCACCACTTTTTTGTTTTCATTTAAAGTAAAGTAGGGGTCGGCAGCAGTTTTCAATCGATCACGTAAAAAAAAACTTAATTGTCATTAAAATTCGATAATTGAGTCTTAAAAACTCGCAAAAATATCTAATATTTTCAAATAATATTTGAGTTTGATTCGGATAACCTGGCTCGATCATAATTAATCGGTTATGTTATAAGATAATTAAATAGTTTAATATAAAAATGTGCATTTATTCACTATATATTTGCTTTATATAAAAGTGGTTACATAAATATATATATATATATATATAACTTTTTTTAATTCAATATGCTACATATAAAAACATACACATTACACAATATATAATGCATGAAAAAAAGATATTTAAACACATGATGTAAAAACTTAGCATAATTAACATACGAAAATTGTAGACTTAAATCAGTCATGTGCGTTACTTAGATATTTTCTGGGAAATTTTGAATCTGAAAATTTTCCGCAGTGGCGGCTTGGGGTTGAGGGTTTAAATTGTGGAGGTGGCGGCTAGAGCCTATTGTACTTCAAAATACAGTTTGTTAAGAGACGAGTGGGTTATAAGAAGGGGGGAGGGGTAGATAGGAACTACGGAGGGGAGGGGGAGGGACAAATATTGGGTCAACTTTAAAATTATTTTAGTTTATGATTTATGAACATAACGGTTCTACAAAGGCTCATATTCATTTATTTTTTTAGCACCGCATCTTACTACCCGTTCGGGTTATACGCTATATATTAAATACGCTAAAATATTATGGATAAGGAAGGTTTAATTCATAGGAATTCCACCCGCATTTGTGTGGAGAGTGAGTGGAAAACCATTTAGAAAAAACCTCCATCAGTGCACCCGAATCGAACCCCGATCTCCCTCTCATCGGCAGTCTAGTCTATTGCGAGAGTAGCGCGTTGAACCTTGAGACCACCGGAATAGGCGTTTCTTACTACTACTACTATTACTGCTACTGCTACTACTATCACTACCACTAATTATTATTACTGTTATTATGATGATTATTATTATTATCCATTTAATCAGTTGAAATAAATCAACAGGAAATAATACTTGAAATTTTCCTTAAAAAAATATAGGTGAAATTTCCCAAAACAAAATTTTCCGTCTCTGATCTCTAGCGTTACTACGTGATTACTGATTACATTGTCAGACAGAAGCGATAAAGGCCGTGCCAACACAGCCCCTATTTCAGTAAACCCGCTCACAGCCAGTACAAAGTTCATCGCTTTATCTCTTTCTATGCGCCAATAACTCACTATATAGCCAGGCTTCGAACCATCCAAATATTTCCTTATAAAATACGAACTAATTGTTATTTTTTAATATTGATTTTAATAGGAATTTCATGGGGAATCGTGATGGGTTCGAATTAACCAGATCCTACTGTATATAAAATATAATTACATCCAATAAGAATCAAAATTAAATTGTAGAAACTATAGATGATCTCGAGACCTTTGGTTAGTTTGCAAGACGAAGCAAGGCTTGATTCACACGTTTGCCGAAAATAGAGCGCTGAATATGTTCGAATACCATAACAACAAAGCCCAAGATGATTTGCAAAACAAACTTAAAATATTTGGTTATAAACATGCCTTATTTTCTAGTAGATGGACAGAGAAATTTTTATCAATGTGTCTTACTACCTCTTAAGATATATACCCGTACTCACATATTATAATTACTCTAATGGGGTAGGAATAAGAAAGGAAGAATTTTAAAGGTAATCTACCCGCATTTGCGTAGAAGGAGAGTTGGGAAACATTATGAAAAAACTTATTAGTCCCGACAGAGATTCGATCCCCGACCTCCTCTAAATCCTACCCTACAACTGTAGTTAAAACTGCATATACAGCCCAAACGAGCAAAAGACGTGGCGGAGTAAAAAAAAGTTGATAAGTATTGTTAATAAAGTTTTTTGAATGAAAGCCGTGTCAGAAGAATCATTGTTCCACAATCAGGCCTGTTGTTGTTTACAATCGCCTCCACTTGTTGCTTCCGTTGATGAGTTTTTATTGTTTCCGCGCGATAAACTTGGAGAGGTTTTGTCCTCTTTACTGTAGAGACCTCGTTATCCGCACGGTCGTCTCAGCTGTTCTCAAGTGCAGAAACTCCTCGTTACCAGAGATGGCACGGATAATCGAATACAATTTTTCTTTTATGTTGAAACGAACTGTGTTTATTTCATTGATTTTTTAAAAAAAATCACCTCGTCTTACTACCTGTTCAGATCCTACACATATATGATAGTTACTCTAAAGGAGTACGGTTGAGGGAGGAAAATTTTTAGAGGTAATCTATCCGCATTTGGGTGGAAGAAGAGTGGGGAAACCATTTGGGAAAAGCCACCTCTCAATATATCCGACCGGTGTTTGAACCCCGATCTCCTCGTCTTCAACAGGCCAGTCCAACACTAGTGACCCCGTAGAGCGTTCGGCTATTGAGGCGTGTTACATGGATCTTCATTTCAGTTTTAAATCGATAGGCATAAAAATACAGTTCGGCTTGTGCGGTATTATTTCCTCACACTTATGTTGTGTGAAGTAATAGGGTATTCTTGTCTGCTTTAACGTATCGCTGACGGTTTTTTCTTTGTGAATAACCGCGCAATTGCATTTCTGCTATCCGCGTTTGCGTGGAGGCTGAGATTGGAAAACTATTTAGGTAAAATAAACTCTCGGTATACCCGCTTGGTATTCGAACCAAACTAGGTTAGGCGAACTTTGAGTATTTGTCTCTGAGTCCACCAATGCAGATGGTGGGGTTTCTTTTTCTTTATTTTTTGTTGTTGTGACTGGCTCTTGTTGAGCCATTAAAGTTCCAGAAACAGTAAATTTATTATTCGGCTGAAATTTATGATTGACAGGAGGCAGGCGTTCTGGAGGTGCGGCAGAAGGGAGCGCGAGTAATTTTACAGTTTTTAGAGCATTACACTTTTTTTGGCCAAAATAAATAAAATATGTCTCCAGTAGCAACGTAAAGTTTAGTTTTTTGCACATGCTAATATCAACAGATCTTGAATATCTGTCAAGGGTGTCCTGGAATTTTCTCAAAACTTTTTCTCTTTATTTAAAAAGTTTTGGCAAAATTCTATGACACCCTTAAAAGATATTCAAGATCTGTTGATATTACCATGTGCAGAAAACTAAACTTTACGTTGCTACTGGAGACATATTTGATTTATTTTCACCAAAAAAAATATATTCTATAAAAACTGTAAAAATACTTGCGCTCCCTTCTTATTTTATTTGAGGTATTTATCGTTCTCTTTCTGAATATACGGTTCAGCACAGGACTAACTTAAACTAACTTAAAATATAGAGTAGTCAAAACACCCAACGGGCCGTTAATTTATCACTTTGAAAGGGGGAAACCAGGTTCGGTGGCCGCATGATACAAGGAGTTACTCTCGCAGCAGACTATATTGTCGAAGACGAGGATATTTGGATTATATCCTGGTCAGGTGTACTTGGGGTGGTTTTCCTAAATAGTTCTTCACTCTTCCTCCACCCAAATGTGGGTACACTTCTTCTGAATTCAACCTTCCTAATCCCTAATACAGTTAAATTAATACATAGGCGTATAATCCGAACGGGGTGCAAAAAACTACTCTTTTTGCCATGCCAGGCATCGAACCCGGTACTCATCTGAACGGGGCGCAAAAAATCTACTTTTTTTTTTGCCATGCCAAGTATCGAACCCAGTACTCCCAGTTTAACACACAGACACGCTAATGATTGAGATATGGCGTCGGACTAAGGTCAAGCTAGTTGTCGGCTGTGTACTAATATAGCCCTGAGCTTACGAAGTGTGAACAGACTTTAAAGACACAGTAGTGTGGTTATTTATATTATATCTTGGAGAAGAAGCCATGGTCACGTCGTCATAGCCCGTCGATAGCACAAGGTTTTTAACTACATTTAAATTAGGATGGTTCTCAAACCTAATTTGAAAAAATGTGACTACCGTTTTATACCTAAATTGAAAAACTCTCATTACCTGTGAGTCCGCAAGCGAGCTCTTACCGACCAAGCGGTCGTCGCCCATAGCGAAGATAGTGCCAACATTTGCGGATAGAAGTTGGCATGTAGTCAGCACAATCTCAGTTGTCTAAACCACACCTAAATAAAACCCTACAAAATTGTTTATGGTTTATCACGATTGTATTTTATAAACACAAACTGAATATATACCCTGATTTTGGTTGGAAGAACGGTAGAGAAAATTCAAACCTATTTCTTTGCGGCCAACATTGATAACATTCTACTATAATATTATATTTTATATGTATTGATGATATCTATCAAAAGTGGCAGCTGCAGCCCACATGACTTGATGTATGAATGTGTTAAAATGATTTTATTAACTTTAGTAACTAGCATCCACTGTTCTTGCTACCAAAATCATACTATACATAAAATGCGAGCGATGCTGGCAGTGTGATGGTGTTGCGCGTATATACTGGAACTACTCGTGTTTACCGATCATTCCATTATTAACTCCTTCTTTGTGGCGTGGAGCCTTATTGCCTTAAGTGCGTACTACACTCTCTATTCTCATCACATGTTTCTTCATACAAGCATTTTGAGACCTCCTAGACAGAGTCCTGGGGTGAAGGAAATGATTAGTATTAATAAAAAAAACTGTCCTTAGTTATTTAACAAGTTATTACTATTCTAATGATAAATGTTTACCATGAAAATAATAATAATAATATGTGTATTTGACTGATTTTCAACCTGAGAACCCTCACCATCCTTTCCGAAAACTTCGCGCCCCGTACTTTGGAAACCATTGATTTAAGGTGGGTATGTAGGGGTTGCAAAAACTGTCAGTGTTTTTTGCATTTTTTTTATAGCAAAACCTTTTATTATCCAAAATATTTCTTCGGTAGAAACATAGTTTAAGGCGATTAACCCTTTTCATTTAGCGTGTCAATGCAGAGCCATGGGAACAAATGGTTATCGTCAAGAATTTTCTTTTCGGAAACGGGCTGTTCAAGAAAATAACCATGTTGATTAAGTTATACTTTTTTTTATATATACACACCTGCTCTATAATTTTAACAGTGATCACATATCGATAAAATTGACTTTTTTTTAATAGAAAACTACCGGTTTCATAACAAAAAATAAGATAATGTAACAATTAATAAACCTCAATACATTATCTTAGAAAGGGTGTTGAAAATATTACTATAAAAATTTCACTTGTTCTCGAGAAAACTGATTTACAAACGTATGATCTTTCCGCAAGACCTAGCTAGCGCCATCTACGGTTTCCGTGATCCATTTGTTCTTGTTGCCGCGGAAGGATACGTTGGTCGGTTGTAAAGCCACGCCACGCTATTCACCCTCCCGCCCACCACCCTCCCACAAAATAGGTTTTAAACTTGCACTCGACAGAGCCAAGGGCCTTAACTTCCTTCACTCGGTGATATCAACAGTATTAGAATATCTGTCATAAACAAATCGGCATTGGATGAGAAACTTTTTAAATGGCGAGAAATGTTGTCAATAAATTCCAGGACACACTTGACAGATATTCAACAATTGATTGTTATTATCATGTGAAGAAAATTAAACTATGTTTTTACTGGAGAAATATTTTATTTATTTTAGACAAAAACGTTGTTATAAGAACTCTAAATGACTGGCCTCAACTTTCATTCCTAGTCCACCTTAAGTTGCATGGAAGAATTAGTCAAGTTGAACTTTTATTTTATTTACTAGTACATTAAAAAAAATTAAGATTATTTACATATTGACAGGTAGGTATGCGGAAAGTAGCTTAGAGAAGAAGGGAGTTCACCCGCATTAGCGGGGAGAGAAGATTTAATAAAACATCGCATATGAACACTCCAGAGTATCCAGTCTGGATTCGAGCTTAATGCTCTCAGGCACTGCCAATAGATTCCATTACGGGCCTAACGCCTTAGACCGTGTGCCCACCACTGCTGGTGCATTAATTATGTTATCTGTTGCTAATCTCGTGTTGAAAAACTCACCCAGCTTGTTGCGTTTCTACGTTCGAATACCCTGGAGCCCGGCTACAGTGTAAATGCCACCTTAACGACTTCGTAATTGTTCCTTGTGTCATGCGCAGCCGTAATCGATGATGAAAAGTTATATCCATTGCTTTCCTAGTGATGAAGGTTGAATTGTAATTACTCCCCCCCACCCCATCCTCACTCTTGTGGTGGAAGCGTTAGTAGGAGCGGAGTAAGTGATACCCACGTGTTTCTTAATCTTTGTTACATAAAAAGTGGAATGAAAAATAAAACAATTCTAATTCAAAATGATTTCGTAACTATAATTATTAATACCGGACTTTTTTTTCTAGGTGTTGAGTAAAATTTACGTATTTAATGGAACGTTCCAACTGACAAATCTCGGTTACGTTTCAGTTTAAAAAAAAATCTTATCTGGTTTCTTATGTGGCATCTTTTGGCTTATTTTTTTTTATCTATTTGCTTTTAAAATAAATGTTAACATTTTATTTAAGTCATGTGTATAACTTTTTTTTCACGTTCCAGAAAAATTACTCAAATTATTCAATGGTCAGTTGCAATATTTTTAGAGGAACCCCTTTAAATATTATTTTGTATATGGGAAGCTCGATTCCTCGAATCCTATACTATTCTAGAGATTTAAGATTCGTAAAAATCTCGAACGAGTATATCTAATACCATTATTTTAAAGACCTTGACTTGAAATAACAATTTTAAGTAATTGGTAAAAGGAATTATATAGATTTATTTTATATGTAGTTGGAAGAGAAATAGCATCACAAAAAAAGTACAAAATTGTATTATTATTATTATTATTATTATTATTATTATTATTACACCGCGTCTTACTACCCGTTCGGGTAATGGTAGAGTGATTGTGAGATGAAATGTAGGACCTACATTTTAACGTGGCATCCGAACCACGGTGGAGGCCTGGCATTCCCCACATTCACAAGTTGTGATTACAATTTTTTTTATTAATATAATCAATTTACTAAAAGAATGGTCTCGTTGTTTATGATGTAAGATACATGACAAAAAGATTAAATATCATTTATCAGTGGCACCAAACCTTGATCAACTTTTTTTTAAATTAAATTTTAAATATTTTGACTCTGGTTTAAATTGTACATTTGTAAAGATTCAAAGATCCGATGGATATAGGACTAACCCATTTCTAATAGGCCTAAATATCCATATAAGGGATTTGCTAAAAATTACAATATCTTTTACTGAATAAAAAATACCTAATTACATTTTTATCTCATAATAGGTCTAATACCAGTCTTAGATATCCGCATTTAAATACACTTTTGGAGTAGGGATAAGGAATGTAGAGTTTTAGCAGAAATGTACCTTCATTCGTGGAGAAATAGGAAAAACTACCCTCTGTACACGTGGTGGGAATCCCGACCTGCCGGTTATCGGACTAGATGAGCCTGACATTTAGTCTGCGTGCTCATCGATGCGTAGGGCATACATGACTTAGTTAAGTCTTTTCTTGTATTGTTTTATGTCCTTGAATCTAGAATTATGATAAAGCATATTTCATTTTTGCGTCCGTCAAATTATAATTTTCTCTAGAGATTGGTCAAATCCTATAGTTCTCTAATCCGAATCTTGAATTTTCTTCCAAATCCTTGAATCTTTAAAAGAAAGTACCCAGTTCAAGTTAAAGTAAAAATATTTAAAATTTAATATCAAATAATTTGCTTAAGTCTTGATTTTATTATTTATTTAGCACCGCGTCTTACTACCAGTTCGGGTTATACGCTTAAGTAATAATCGCACTAATGAATTAGGAATTGGTAAGGTTGAATTTAGAGGAAGTGAACCCGCATTTGCATGGAAGGAGAGTGGAAAACTATTTAGGAAAAACCACCCCCAGTTCACCCGACCGAGATTCGAACCTTGATCTTCCCGTCCTCTGTGGTTTAGCTCAACACTTTAAGGCTTGATGTCAATGACAAATTATATCTTGTTTGTAATTTCTATTACCTCGTAAACAACAACGAGAACACTTTTTTAAACACATTTTTGTCCTTTTTTGTGACTTTATTACTTTCCCAACTACACAAGTTTGTATAATTCTTTTTAACATCTTGTAAATGTGGGGAATGCCAGGCCTCCACCGTGGTTCGGATTCTACGTTAAACTGTAGGTCCTCCATTTCATCTCACAATCACCCTACCATTACACATTAGCGTAAGTGCGTATAACCGAACGGGTAGTAAGACGCGGTGATAATAATAATAATAATAATAATAATAATAACTGTTTAAGGTGGTATGGAAGGAGACGCGAGAAAGGCCCATGTTTTTTGCAATTTTTATGGCAAAACCTTTGTATGCCAAAATAAATAAAATATTACTACAGTACAAAACTAGAATTTAATTTTCTTCACATAGTGACCTAAAAATGTCTAGAATGTTTGTGAAGGGTATTCTGGAATTTAATGATAACTTTTTCTCTTCATTTAAAAAGTTTCTCGTCTAATGCCACCATGCTCATGACTGATATTCAGGAACTGTTGATATCAACATATGAAGAAAATTAAACTCTCCTTTTACTTGAGTATTATCTTATTTATTTTGGCAAAAAAAAAAAAGTTTTGCAATAAAAACTGAAAAAACGCTGGGTTTTTTTCGCGTCCTTTACACCCACACCTTAAAATTGTTATATCATGTCAAGGTATTCATAATTATTTGTATTCAAGATTTTAAAAATGAGATTTCTCCGCATCTCTTAATCTCTCAAATACCACAGGGTTCGACCACCCCATCTCTAATTTTCTCACCTAAATATGATAATCGTTTTTAACCATGAATGCATGGAAGCTATCTGTTTTGCAAGTCGTCACCATCTTTTCTCGCCTCCTTCGCTGTCGGGCAGTTTTTAGAATTGTATTTACTTTTATATTTAGTTCACATGTGTCATTTCCGCCGTCCTTTTTTTTTTTAATGTGACTGGTAAAGTATTAATCTAGGAAACCTATGAGAGAATGTATCTTGCTCTACAGTAATTATTAGGACATACCTGCCCGCTTGTTGGAAGGAATAACATGGTTGCGGTAAAATCTGGAAAGCTACAGGAATCTAGTTTGGCAGGGAGAAGTCAGGGAACTTTTAAAGAGTCGCTGTAATTTTCAAACCAGCTTCGGTGGCCGCGTTTTTCTAACGCGCTACTCTCGTGTTAGACTAGACTGATACGGACGGGTAGATCGAGGTTTGATTCCAATTGGGTGCACCGAGGGTGATTTTATCCTAAATGGCTTTCCACTTTCCCTCTGCGCAAATGCGGATGCATTTTCTTTAATAAACCTTCCAAATCTTTATCACATAAGGGTACTTAACATAGTAAATAGGTGTATAACCCGAAAGGGTGGTAAGACGTGTTGCTAAAAAAAATATCAAAATACGACGCAGAAGAGCATAATACATTGTAAACAATAATACACCTGTTTTTAATTTATTTGTAGTGTTAAAATAATCTTATGTTGAGTTGACTATAGATGTTGAATGTCAGTAATATTCACCAAACTTTTCACAAAACCCGAACCGCAAATATCAGACATTCTAATCTAATGCGGTTGTAACTTGCTCACGACCTTGACATCCATTGCAAATATTTGCTCACTACGAGCTGGTGATGGCGAAAACTGCCTCCAGTTGTGTTTAAAGTTAAAAGTGGTATATTTACTAATAGCCCCTTCCTGTGAAAATTGGATTGTAGCTCAAGAGTGGGTGCGGTATCTCCCCCAGAGGCGATGGATCAACCGCCTGGAAAATTACACCAACTCTCTCCCTCTCTTTATCTCATCTTCTAGCTGTACAGTCGGCTCCGAACATGATTGAACTAAAGTATGATTTGTGTAGGCATTTTACCAGCTACAGTAAAACTCCGTTAGACGGTAGTCTGAAATTCCGGATAATCCGAACACATCTTTCAGAAAACTGGGGGGCGGGGAAATTAGGTCGAATTAAATACATTTTATTGGTTAACAAGCCCAAAGATAAAAGAATTATAAGAAAGTTAATTATCTGATAGTAAAGGCTTAGTATTTACATCAACACAATGTGTTTTCCTGAAACGAAAATAATTACATTATATATTACGTGTCACAAATCAGTTAATACATGAAAGTTTGATAAAACTAAAAAATTATAATTTAAAATTCGTGAAAATATTGTGTATTCCCGCACTTAATCCGAATTTTCGCCAATCCGAACAAGCTTCGGTCCCAATTAGTTCGGATTAACAAGGTTATAATGTGATATTAGTGGGTTTTTTTTATATAGATATTGATTGAAAGTGACAAATTACATTGACTTGACGTATGGATAGATGAAAGTAAGATTTGTTAACTTTTATAGTTGCCAGGTAAGGACGGCTCATCCAATGAAAATGGGACTGTGAATAGGGCCCACTACATTTTAGTTGGGATTCGAACTAAGGCCCTCAAGATTAGAAGTAGTTTCTCAACTCGACCAGGGGACGGTTAAGCGGCGGTCCCTACTCCCCGATAAGAACAGGTGCATCAAGTGTTGAACAAGCACTTGAATTGGTTTTGTAAAGTGTTAAAAGCACATGTGATAATAAGCTCCATATGACACTCATGGTCGACAAAGCTAGTTGGTTTCTCCACCGCGTTTTACTAACCTTCTGGGATGACGCGTTTTAATTACGCTAATGGGAGTAAAGGAGAGTGTAGATGAAATGTACCTGCATTTGCGTGGAAGGAGAGGGGGGAAACTAGACTAGACAGTTTGGCATCTTAGTTGGCGTGCCCCTTTTATCACAAGCTTGGGCTTCAAAGGAACCTTAGTTCGTTTCTAGATGGGAATTACACATTATTAGTCCGCCAGGTCACCGGGATTAAACAAAGGTGTTACTATTTTTATCAGGATTTGTTCAGAAATGCAATTGGTAAATATCTTAGGTGAGATGCTGGTTACTGTGCGTATTACCTTGGGTTAAGCAAGTTTGTAAATACCTCGATATAATAATAGGTGAAGTTAAAACGTATGATTTTTTTAATCATCGAGTCTTACTACCTGTTCAGGCTATCCACATAAATTGTATGTACTCTAATGGGTAGGGATGAGGAAGGAAGTATTTTTGAAGTAATCTCACCATATTTGTGTGGTTTTCTTGGTTCCTAAGCTTTGCACACACCTATTAGCAAGCAAATACATCGATAAAAAGTTTAGTCGGTGACCTGGCGGTCTAGGGGTAAGGTGTCGGACTTTTGTGCTGGCGGCCGGGGTTCAATCCTTGGTCCAGGCACAGATTTATCTGATTACCAAACCCTTCCTTCACCTCTGACAAGACATCTTGTGAATGTGGGGAATGCCAGGCCTCCACCGTGGTTCGGATTCCACGTTAAACTGTAGGTCCTCCATTTCATATCACAATCACCCTACCATTACACATTAGCGTAAGTGCGTATAACCCGAACGGGTAGTAAGACGCGGTGCTAATAATAATAATGATAAAAAGTTTAGAATGAGAAAGGCAATCGCAGGGGCACAAAGTTGGTCACTTTTCTCTTTTTAAGCCACTTTTTTTTCCCTCTGGTCACTTTTAGTCACAAGTCAAAGTTTTTTTTTAATATTCCTAACTCAGTAACTTAAATTTTAAATTAACTGTACTTAAATAAAAATAAAACACACACATGGTGTAAAAAATGATAAAAAAAGGAAGTAAATCTGGACACAAGATTAACTAAAACAAAAAATGTTTGGTTAATAAAAACCTAAAATATAATACAATTTTATTTTATAAATAATTTTAAAGGTTTTTTTGTACCGCACCTTAGGCTATTATCCGTTCGGGTTATATGCCTATTTACTAATTACTCAAATAGGCAAAGGATGAGTAGGGTTGTTTTAGAGTAAGTGCACCCGCTTTTGCGTGAAGAATGAAAAGATATTAATCCCTAACAATTAAAGTAATTAGCAAATAAGCGTATAATTAGAGCAGGTAGTAAGACGTGGTGCTAAAAAAAAGCCGTGCAGGTCTGAAACCCGTGCTACCCAGTCAGTTCGGACGGGTAGACTATCAGCCGTGCAGATCTGAACCCCGTGCTATCCAGTCTGTTCGGACGGGTAGACTATCAGCCGTGCAGATGTGAACCCCGTGCTATCCAGTCTGTTCGGACAGGTAGACTATCAGCCGTGCAGGTCTGAATCTTGTGTTATCCAGTCTGTTCGGACGGGTAGACTATCAGCCGTGCAGGTCTGAATCTTGTGTTATCCAGTCTGTTCGGACGGGTAGACTATCAGCCGTGCAGGTCTGAATCTTGTGTTATCCAGTCTGTTCGGACGGGTAGACTATCAGCCGTGCAGGTCTGAATCTTGTGTTATCCAGTCTGTTCGGACGGGTAGACTATCACCCGTGCAGGTTTGAATCCCGTGCTATCCAGTCTGTTCGGACGGGTAGACTATCAGCCGTGCAGGTCTGAATCCCGTGCTATCCAGTCTGTTCGGACGGGTAGACTATCAGCCGTGCAGTGTTGACCCGCCGGATACTGTGACCTGCTTGGACGGAGGCTGTGCAAACCGTTATTTCCTCCTCGTCGTTCCGAGTATGTATCAGTGGCTGACCCTCGAGAGTGCGTCACCCTTCCCTCGGTAGTGTGGTTAGAGAGAGGTCGGCCACACTTGAGGGTATCGGGCCAAAAACATGATAACCCTCATTTTATTTACAAATGTGTTAGCAGTCAGTGATTTCTGGTATTTTACCTCTTGAACTAAAAGTTGTTTCTATAGTAAGTCAAAACCTTGAGGAGCTTGTAGCCACAAATATTTTATTTTATTATAGTTGGATACACCCACTTTGGTGGCCGAATGGCCTAAGGCGTCAGTCACTCTCGAATCCCGGTTGGGTCTACTGAGGGTGGTTTTCTTAAATGATTTCCCCGCTCTCCTTCCACTCAAATTAGAGTAGATTACCTCTAAAATGCTTCCTTCCTCATCCTCACTCCACTAAAGTAATTATTATATATGCGTACACCCTGAACAGGTAGTAAGGCGTGCTGATAACAAAAAATAGATTGACAATTTTTCCAATTTGTTTTTCGGTAGCAAAAAAAAAAGAGGGAACATTTCGCAAGACCTACAATTCTCTATTTCATCTCTAACGGCACTCTAACGCAGAGTTTACGCTATTGCTTTTCTCCTCTGGTAGAGAGCACTAAGACTATTACAATTCTCTCCAGGGCAGTGAACCCGAAGTGACATTCCGCCTCCAGTGAATGGGCTGTGTGTGTGCGGAGCATGTGTGGGAAAGTTGTTGGACGACTTGTACCGAAGATAAACCACAGTTTGTTCCAAGATGGGTGGAACTGGTCACTCTTAGTAATATTTCAAAGTGGTTCAGCTCACTCAAATGAAGAGCTAATTTATCTGGTTCGGTCGTTCGCTAACGGCCAACAAACAGATTGTAATTCACTCCTTCACGAAAGATCGACTTACAGTTTGTAATTCCTCGTTTATGAGGGAAGGTGGTGTTGTGGTAAGAGTTCGGATCATTTCCTAGATAGAAAGGAACTGCGCCTCTTTGGAGCTGATATAGGTTTGAACAATGAACAACTTAGCGCGGTGCCTGTGCCGGACGATAGGCGTACTAACCACCCGACCATGGAGTTGAGCCTGCGTGTCGCCAGTCCGCACCCTCTGGTGAGAGGTGTTTAGAACGATTGCCCAGTCTGCCTTGTTTTTCTTCCCTCATATCTCACAGCTCAAACAGCCACGCCCACTCATTAAACCACCCTCGTCTTAACATCCTACATTTAATTGGTTTCGTTACTCGGGAGGTGAATAAAGTAAGGTGTTTCTCACTTGTCAGTTTAGTTTCTAGAGTTCAAGGTTTCTTGTCGTATTATAATGTATCGCCCTGCCTGACAATATGCATGTTTACACACATAGTGAGGATAATAGAAGTAGAATTTAGCATTTACGTGGAGGGAGAGTGAAAAAAATGTCTAGGTAAATCATGTTTAGTTTCTAGATTTCAAGGTTTCTTGTCGTCTAATCGCCTTGTTGAAATCTTTCTACTTTTTTATGTCATAAACAATATCTTGGAATGACACACTGTATAGTTAAATATTGCGTTAGAGCTGAACGTCTGCGTGGCAATTTCACGCCGACTGAGTCGACCCTCTTAAGTTGTTTGTAGGCCTATATTAAGTTGATGTGATTACTAAAGAAATTTTCGGCCCGCGGTGCAAACTGATTATTATCATATTTGTCCCTTGGAAATAAAAACGTTAGACCGCCCTGCTCTAAGGTACCTTTTATACAGGGGTGTCTTGACCCGCGACAAGCGTGACGTGCGTACTGGGCGATTGTTTCTATATTATTATTTAGCACCGCGTCTTACTACCCGTTCGGAGCTATAAGGTGTTTGTTTCTATACAAGCAACATACGCCGTGCGTCATGAAAATGGTGGGAGGAAATGAAAAACAAAGGCTGGGGTTGCTAGTCTCTTCTTTTCAGTACGCTCGACCAGGATTCGAACCTCGAACTCTCTGTCATCGGCATTCTAGCCTACCGCGAGAGTAGCGCTTTAGACCATGCGACCACCGAAGCTGGTATTAGTGCTAGTTGCATGAGAAAAATGTTTTAATAGGGGCTTTTCCGAATGGGTACAATTCAGCTCGCCAATGCAAGTGAAATTTGGGGCACCGGCGGAAAAAGAAAGTGGGCTGATATGGTTTGTTGTGTTTAATAACTCTTGGCGGTCTTCAGTCTGTTATAACAAGATTGTGTGTGTGTATCTCGTATAAGTAGAGCAGAACGGCGATGTTGGCTCGAATAGGAAGCCCCCTCCCACTGACATCGCCCCTCAAATCCCAGAGGCTCGGCTTTTATTAATGTGTCTGTCATTAGCGCCTTCACTTTATTATTACTGTCTGGCTAAGCGTCGAGGTCATGAGGATGGTCGATTTGAGTAATGAAACATTTTAAGACGCATTTTATTTTCACATTAAGGGGAGAGGGAAGTATTTTGACCTATATCTCTTGGCCGTTAAGCCAGGATATTATATAGTAGATTACGACAAAACCAGGAAACTAATCGAAGCGTGGTTTTCCCCATTCTTCGCATGACAACAACGATTTGGAATAAAGTTTAGTAGGTGTTTTTTTAACCATATTTAACTTCTTCTTTTTTTAAATTTAAAACTAGTTCATACTGGTCACACTCCCACTGTATTGTATTTAAAACTACATACAATGTCTGGTTCCAGCTTTATTAACTATCTAAGCTACGAGAAACAGGCTTTTAAAGATATTTGACGGCTAGAAAGTTACTAAAACCCCTTTCACATATTAATACGTAAAGTACTGTGAACCGTAGTTGCTAGTTTTAGATAGATGATATCTATACCTATAAATATTAATAAATTAGTGAACTATTATCAATTTAGCCCGGGAACACTGTCAATATTTATTAAAATAACTTTTTTGTCAGAAGTGCATTCCCTCCATCAGACCCCTAGACAGAAGTGTCCTTCCCCCGTCACACCTCTAGACAGAAGTGTCCTTCCCCCGTCACACCTCTAGACAGAAGTGTCCTTCCCCCGTCACACCTCTAGACAGAAGTGTCCTTCCCCCGTCAGACCTCTAGACAGAAGTGTCCTCCCCCCGTCAGACCTCTAGACAGAAGTGTCCTCCCCCCGTCAGACCTCTAGACAGAAGTGTCCTCCCCCCGTCAGACCTCTAGACAGAAGTGTCCTCCCCCCGTCAGACCTCTAGACAGAAGTGACCTCCCCCCGTCAGACCTCTAGACAGAAGTGACCAGTGACTGTCAGGACACAACTTGGCTCCTTGTCAAGAACCACTCAACTAGTGCTATCACACTCAACTGGTCGTTACAACCTCTGACCGAAGTTCGCGCCCCACGATGGCACGGTCTTTGCTGATGTTGACGGGGCTGACCGGTTACAGGAAAATGCCTGAAATTATTTTCTAATAGTTAGTAGAATGAAAATACTTGGTTTGTTTTTTAAGAAATAAAAACATCTCGTTACACCGTGCTAGGACTAGAAAACTGACCATGCCCCCAGTGCACCGGGCCAAGATTCGTACCCCGACCTGTCAGTCTGTCACTTTTCACAGTGATCTCCTCGCTGATTAAGTTACTATTCCTGGCGCTTGGCCTTGGTGCAGTCTCATTTTCATAAGGAAGGCCTTTAAGGAACTACAAACTTTTTTTTTTTTCCAAATTTGATAATTTACTATTTTATAGATATTGACAGTTGCATAGCTATAATTATGAAGAAAGGAAGACCACAACGATAAATTAATAGATATTAGCTCTAGCTTATATTCCAAAAACTCCTCTTGGGGCCCTTATGAAAACCCTAGAAACCAAGTTTTAGCCCCATCGGTAAAATAGTTTCGGTTTTAGGCCGAGGTACACAGAGACTGATGGCATTTCAAAAGCCTCTCCTCCGGGTTCATGAAGTCATGAATCGTACACATTTATCAAAATCTCGAGTTCGATTTTTGCGAACTATCATAATAACCCCTACTCTCTTTCTTCGATGGGTCGAGAGAAAGTAGAAATTTAAAAAAAACTATTAAAATGATCTCATTTTCGCTGTTTATAAATTAAAACCGCAGTTAATCGCACTTGAAAAGGGGTTCAGTTCCATACAAAGATTTTTGTAACTTTTTTCATAAACTGGAGGATGGCTAATGAAGTACTGACATTAAGCTTAAGAAATAGATATTGTACTAGAAAAATAATGAACGAATTAAAGAAAAAATGACTCATTATATTAAATGTTATCGATAATATCAAGTGGAAATAGGGGGTGCTGCAGTTCCGCAGTGCCTATACACGAGCCGCCACTTATTTTTTTTTAGATCCACCCACTTCAGAAGTGGCAATATGCTTAATTCCTCACGCAAAACACGTCATAAAAAAATCTTAGATTGAAAACAGGGTCTATTATCGCTTACTATCTTCCTGGGGGCGCAAAAATCACCCACACACTATCAGATAAAGTGGTGGGAGATTTTATGTTTCTAAGGGGAATAATAACAACAAATTTAGATTTTAACCGTTACTGTGTTGTTTTAGACACTTACTCCCCCGAGCTACGACTAGGTCCTATATTTCTGGAGTTGGTAAATCTTACCATATGTTCAATCTAAAGGTTTTTTACTTTTTGTTTTGAATTTATACTTGATACTCCGAACTGATATTTCTAACACTATATACTGTACCCGATATTTAATTTTAAATCTTGTTATTCTACCGTAAACCTTTATCTCATCTTATTTTTTGTTATAATAAATGTATTTCTGTTACCTAAGTATTATTCTATGTTTCATCAACACGATCCCTCTTATTTTCTTATTTACCTTGTACTAGTAATTGTTACCTCCTCTACATATTGGAGTGAAGGGGACGCAACGATCCAAGACACGCATCCGTGCGCGTCACAATGGTGCGCTTTCGTTGCACCTACCCTGTGCGTTCACCTTAAGTTCCCCTCTGTACTAATTAGCAGCAAACATGCTGCGGGTCTTATCAACTAATAGCTTCCTCCAGATAACGAGCATTATTTATGCACGCGAAACCATCAAACTGTCTCACAACTTGTGAAGGTGGGGAATACCAGGCCCCCGCCGTGGTTCGGATCCCATGATAATAATAGTAATAATAATGTCTTGACTACACATTTGAAACTTTTCAACCCTTTAAATATCACATTTTAACGACTGGATTTAAGGAGTAGAGATGAGGAACTACTTTCATCATAAGGGCGTCCGCATTAGCCTTAAGAGAGAATGTGAAAACCACAGTGATGTATCACATGTGGAAAACCAATTCCACTGAACCCAGCCGGGATTCGAATCCCGGCTGGATTCAATGGAATTGGTTCTCTACCACTTCTCTGTCGACGCCCGAGTGCAATATGATTATAACGCCTCAATATTTTTACTTTTCTCTCGATCTCCCCGGAGAGGAACTATTGTGATCGCCCAAAAAAAGTTGAACTCGAGATTTTGATAAATGTGGACGTTTCATGACCCCCCCTGGAACAAAGAAAAAAGTTGTTTTCACGATGACGTCTGTATCTTGAACTAGAGCCGAAACTATTTTACAGATTGGGCTAAAACTTGGTATCGGGGTTTTTCATAAGGTGCCCTTCCCCCCCCCCCCCCCCCCCC
>CABFVX010004568.1:12507-37066 GCA_902151425.1 Timema shepardi | reverse complement strand
ATTTTTAGATCCTTCATAGCAGGAGGTAGCGCAATCGTATTGTCTTCTAAAGTTTTCATTTGCCGATTCAAAGGCAATACTTTTCTTTCGTGAGCTAGCGGTCCGCAAAAAATATTGCCGCGGGTTGAACTTGGACTGTTCGGCCACTGAAGCGAGTTTTTCCTTTGTTGATAAGTGATAGCAAAAATAATTACTGTTAATAAAATCAAGGTATAGAGGTTGTCATCTCTTAATTATTAGAGGGTACATATTTAACCAATTTTCGCTTTAAATTATAGGCCTAAGATAAAAATTTATTTCTTACCTAATGAATAACCCATACAATATGACATCGGAGTTAATTCTATAAATCATCTTTAAAATGTTAGGAAATTTTAATTTTCTTAATGAATAATTCACCCTTTTTTATTTAAACCGTACTATGAGTACTATTGGAGTAGGTTATTGGGAGGGGGTCGCCCTTGTCCCACACCCTCCACCCCACATCCCGCAATAACAACGTCCCCGATTAATGGTGTTTTATACACAATCTGGTAAAAAGGTTGTAATCGTGTCTGCTATAAAATTGTGTTGTTGAATGTTGGTTGTATATCTGCATTTTGATAAGGTGGCTACAAGCGCGGAAAAGTCCATTTTTGATATCAGGGAATTTGATCAAACCTAAGGAAAAGTCAAGGAATTTAAATACTTGATTAATTCTGTGCATAAACATTCAATCAAAAGGAAGATATTTAGTTGACATTAAATATAAATATGTATAGGAAAAAGAACTTAATATAGGGTTTATCATAAATAGTAGTTGGGATTATTTTCAAAAAATATGTAATCAATGCAATAAACTAAAAAAATTCCACTCACCAAGACACATTGTAAAAAGGTTAAGCTTGGAAATTTTTTATCCCAATTATTATTTGACGTCTTGGTTAGGTTGGTAGTGTGTCTGCCTATTGAGTTAAGAGGTCCCGGGATTGCTGAAAAATGTATTAATGGTGTAATTTAGAAAGTGCACGTCAATAGATCAAATAAAAGATATATGTAAATATGACTTTGTTTGTTGTCCAGAAATGTGTTCACTTGGAAATCTCGAGATGCCCAGAATGGCGGTGCCAGCAGTACCGGTACCAGCTCCCTTACGCCGGGCTGGAAGCTTTTCGGCAAGACTGCGTCCAAACCCGCAGACCTCGAACCAGAGGTATTTTCATTAAACTCCTGTTTGGTGGCCACGTGGTCTAACGCGCTACTCTCGTATTGGACTAGACCGCCAAATACAGGGAGATTGAGGTTCGATCCCGGTAGGGTGCATTGAGGAGGGGGGTTCCCTAAATTGTTTTCCACGCTCTCTTTCTCTCCAAGAAAATGCGGGTGCATTTCCTCTAAATTTAGCCTTCCTAGTACCTAACCCTTTAGTGTAATTAGTACATAGGCGGATAGTAAAACGCGGTGCTAATGAAAGAAAGAATATATCTAGTGTGACGTTTCCAGAGTTTCACCAGTCATTTCAGAGCAATGGAATAACCAACATACTCCCTACAACCCCTCCGTAAAAAAAGAAGGAACAAACATCTGATATTTAAAAAAATATAAACAATCGTTTTAATTTTAATCCGTCTTTAGTGGTAAAATGGTATAAGAAGCCTATTTTTGATCATCATATGAAATTGGCTCATTCCATTTGATTTAGGTAGGTACCGTCCTGTGTTTAGTATAGCACTTCACCTGAGGCATATTAAGTCTGACTACATAACTGGCCCTTAATCTCTCTTAGTCTTTTATATTTTCAATCGTGTATAATTTTGAAATAGGATCATTTAACAAAACAGTAATGATTCATTGTTTGTTGCATCAGGTGGGTCTGGGTATTCCAGACTCCCCTGCTAGTATCCGATCGTCCGGTAGTGGCAGTAAGAAGTATGAAGATGTGGTGGCGAGTAGCTCGGCTCTCATCCTGCACAACCGACCCTCCAACTTGCCCGCCAAGTCCCAGGACGAGGAGCTCAAACACCGACTAGAGTATCAGGGCATGGTGGAAGCGGCCAGGAAGAAAGGTACATCCCAATCGCTGGTCAGAGAACCTTTTCCACCAGCAGTTTACACGCCATGAGACGAGTTCTCCTCCGCCTTTGACGAATAATGTCAATTTTGACAGCTGGAAGCTAAATATTATTTCAATACTTGCTCATCTACAATATTTTCAAGTAACCTGGCGGTCTAGGGGTAAGGTGACAGACTTCTGTGCTGGCGGCCGGGGTTCAATCCTCGGTCGCGGCAACGATTTATCTGATTGCCAAACCCTTCCTTCACCTCTGACAAGACCTCTTGTGAATGTGTGGAATGCCAAGCCTCCACCGGGGTTCGGATTCCACGTTAAACTGTAGGTCCTCCATTTCATCTCACAATCACTCCTACCATTACACATTAGCGTAAGTGCGTATAACCCGAACGGGTAGTAAGACGCGGTGATAATAATAATAATAATAATAATAATACAATATTTTCAAGTTGAGCTGAGTTAAGGAAGTTACATTTTGATCATCTTTTATAACACACTACTCCTTGAATCTTCATATAAGGAAATGATCATGTGACTCGTATTTTTTTTTATATAACCACATGCCCTATTTCAGAAATGAAGGAGGTGAAGATTCGCAAAAAGCAGCTGCAGCAACAGCTGAAACTGGAAGAACAGCTGGCCAACGCAGCCCGAGTATGGAACAACGAGATCTTGCCCAAGTGGGACCTCATGTGAGTTTCTGACGCACACATTCAGACAATTGTTATGTGTGAATTTTTTGAGTAGTAGAGTGACCTCAAAATATAGGAAATGCAGCTCTTAATGGGATAAAGTAGTGGGAGGGGGAGGGGGGGCTATCACCTGTTATTAACACATTATATACCATCCAAACTTTTTTTAAAGGTACAACTAAACAATTTAGTCAAATCATGTATTTTATATTAAAATTTAATAATTATTCCAACCTGATATTTAGAACTCCCTTGCTGATTTTTTCACTCTGAGCAATCTTAAGAATCCTCATAATAAAAATCACGGCCACTTCTTATTTTAATATTATTTTATACCCAATTTTGGTTAACATTTCTTAAAATTGATACATAATTTTGGATTTAATTATGATATTGTATCTTTTTCAAACCAGCTCCTTCAAAACCAAAAAATGTTAGGAAAGTCGAGAAATTGGTTTGCCCTTGAAAAAATCAGACAATTTTTAAATATTCTTTCATATATTGGCATATTTTTAATTTAAAAAAATAATCATGAGCAAATCACTTTCGGTTAGTTAATAACCAAATTGTATTTTTTTGTAAAAATTAGATATTTTTTTTACTTTTTGGAGAATTATTGTGATAAAGGTTAGGGGAAAAACACGTGTTTGAACATCTTGGGGGGGAGGGGGAGTGAATCACAAATATTTTTAAAATAAATAAAATTTGTGAACACTTTTATTTTTTACATTTTTATATTTCAGGAGAAACTCTAGAAAAGCACGTGATCTTTGGTGGAGTGGGATTCCTCCGTCTGTCAGAGGAAAAGTCTGGAAGCTGGCCATTGGCAATGACCTCAACATCACACACCAGCTTTATGACATTTGTGTGGCAAGGTAATTATAATAGGACTCATCACCAATACATACAGTCCAATTTTTAAAAGAACGGTCTTATCAATGTTGGCCGCAAAAAAAAGTTTGTACAGCATTTTAATATGTTATTAGTGTATTTTGTAGGTTTTGATAATATCCAACAAGTGACAGCATAACCAAGTATATGGTTACATGAAAGTAGTATAATTAGTAACTTTTCTAGCTGTCAAATAAGGTTCTTCCTATGTAAATTAGATGGTAGTTTGCTTTGTTACACTTATTTTATTATAATTACCCACTATAAAAGAATGTCTTTAAAAGGTTTCACGTTGTCTTTTTTTAATTGAAGTTTTTAGGCACTCTTTATTCCTGAATCATTAAGTGACAACCTGACATCAGATTCTAAACCCACTATTACAAGATTCTTACTCTTGCTTTTACCTATGAATTTTGAATCTTGAATCCGAATCTAAATTTTGGAATAACAGAAAAGTAAATAAAAATAGTACTATTAAATTTCTAAATTAAATTTGAGGGAAAAAAAGAAAAATCAGCTATTAAATACATTATTTTCTTGAATCCTCAAACTCTAGAATTTCCTTAAAGATTTTAGGGCTCCATATATTGTTTATAATCAGATTGTTATCAATAAAAAAATGCTCTTTAATTCTATGAGAAATGCTGTGATGATAACACATCAACTTCTCTTTTAAAACTTTTCCACACAGTTGTATATCACCGATATTGGCAGTATTGGCCCAATGGTTAGTGTATCTGACTGGTTGGCTGTACTGATGCTGGTTTTTTATCATTTCCTCTCCAGGTGACTGCTGATGAATTTCTTCAAAATTGATTGTGCATAGACTGTTTTCTCAGTTTAGATAAGTCTATTATAGTCAATTTACTGGGGGGAATCTTAATTATGTTAAAAAATAACCCAGTGTTGATACATAGCACAAAAACAAACTTGTACAAATCTTGCTCAAGCCATTGTTTGTTAGTTTTTGTAACAACAATGGCAGTGGCAATGAGATCTACTAGAGCCAATAGTTTCTGTAACAACTCTGGTTAGTGGCAGTGGCAATGAGATCTCTTAGAACCAATAGTTTCTGTAACAACTCTGGTTAGTGGCAGTGGCAATTAGATCTCTTAGAACCAATAGTTTCTGTAACAACTCTGGTTTGTGGCAATGGCAGTGGCAATGAGATCTCCTAGAAGCAATAATTTCTGTGACAGCTCTGGTTAGTGGCAGTGGTAATGAGATCTCTTAGAGCCAATAGTTTCTGTAACAACTCTGGTTAGTGGCAGTGGCAATGAGATCTCCTAGAACCAATAGTTTCTGTAACAACTCCGGTTAACTACAAGGGCAATATTCCAGGGCTCAAGAAAGACTGAAGGCAGCAGAAAACAGCAGTTGTGTAGATACTCCGGACTGCATGTTCCCGGAGTCTGGAGATAACCCAGATAAGGAGGCGAGTGTGGAACTCATCCAGCTTGACATTTCCCGCACATTCCCGCACCTGTGTATTTTCCAGAAGGTAAACCAAAAGGATTGTTTGCTAAATGTAATTGGGTTATGGGGAGGGGAGGGCAGGGATTTTTATTATTGCTATCGATTCCTGTGGCTTAGAGATCAGACTTCTAAGAAATTGATCCTTGGTTTGTTTCCCAGGTAAAATCTGTCGTAATTTGTTGTTTTGTTAGATTTTTTGCCTACAAGTACATTGCTAAGGTTTGAATTATTAATAAATCATTATAAGTGATAACAGATTCCTTGATTTGTGGTAAATAAAAAGTTTGAACCTCGCTAGATAAAAAGTTGTATTTCAGTAAAAGTCGGTAAATAAAATAGGCTATTTTTTTTGCTAAATATTGTTAAAAAACAACTAAAATAAATATAATTGGTATAATTCTATGGATAGAAAAATTAAAATAATTAAATTTAAAATATTTGCCTTTGGTCAAAACATGACTTTCATAAAAGTCAGATCCAACACGCATGTTATTCACTTATCGATGTTTTTTCTAGAATGAGAACTTAAGAGGCTATAGGCATATTAAGAAAAAAATTGTAATAATTAGGGGTCTGTGAGCTTGGGATTTTTCATTCGAGTCGAGTTTTTCTGAAACACCCAAGTTCGAGTATATTAATAATTTTAAAATGTTAAAGTATATTAAAACACATGTTCTTAAAATATGAATGACATTCATTTTTATTAAGAGTAAATACTTTTGAAAAAAAGTTAAACAATGGAAATATCAGTTTTTAAATTAGAAATAACACTTATAAAAACTATTTAAAAATACCAAAGCTCAAATAAAAAAAATATTAAAACAGTTTCCCCCTCATGCCTTTAAGGACATTAAAATTACACCAACAATAACTATAAAAAAAGTTAATAAAATTGATAACTGCACGATGGCTGGGAAATGTTTAACAAAACAGTGTAGAAACCCTGTACAGTGATTTAAAGTAAGTGAAGTGAAGGAAGCCAACCTGAAAGGATAGTTATGTTATGCCTAGATAGGAACAAACACACTTCTATCTTCATGTCTTCTTAAACTTTTACACTTTCCACTTCTTCAAATATCCACAGTTGCACATTTCTAGGGGTCATTAAACAGTTAAATTATGCTTTTCTCCATATCATTTAATTGTAGAAAGCACAATAATTTCCCTTAGTAGGGAAGCAATTTAAATAAGTGCCACAGGTGATAGGAGAGTGTTGATGAAGTGTTTAGAAAAATAATAGTATTTAGTTATAGTATGGAAAGTGCTGCCACCTAGTATTTTTTTACGAACGAAGACAGTCTTAGGAAACATTTACAAAACACTATACCCGAGCGTATCTCGGGCCATTGCGTTTGTAAACATTTAAAAGAGCATGATGACAATAGATACTTACACTAGCCAGTGGGTAGCTCGGTTCTGGTGTTCAATGTGTTGAATAAACTTTTCTCAAACCTTCTTTAAATTATAACAAAATGTATGCTAATTTATTTAGAGCTTTCAATTTTATTTTCTCCGCCTGGTTCTTTATAAAAATATGTTGGTTTTATTGCCAGGGTGGACCCTACTATGACATCTTACACTGCTTGCTGGGAGCCTATGTGTGTTACCGTCCAGATGTGGGGTATGTTCAAGGAATGTCCTTCATAGCAGCCGTCCTTATCCTAAACATGGAAGCTGCCGATGCCTTTGTGTGTTTTGCCAACCTTCTCAACCGACCTTGCCACATGGCTTTCTTCCACCTCAACCAACCAATGGTTAGTCTGGCTTTGTAAGCATTAACCAACTAGGAATGGCTCAAATAAAGTGGCCAATAAACCTTGTATTTGAAATCATACACAACACTGAAACGATTTGTAATTTTCTAAACATTTTGTTACGTGTCACTTTTACATTAGTAAAATTATGACTCACTTTGATGGCCTTGTGATCTAAGGCATCATACTTGCAATGGACTAGACTGTCTATGACGAGGAGATCTAGGTTTGAATCTTTGTCGGGTACACTGATAGTTTTTGTAAATAGTTTTCTACTCTCCCTCCACACAAATGTGTGTACACTTTCTCTAAATTAAAACTTCCTCAACCCTAATAAATTAGCGTAGTTAGTACATAGGTGTAAAGCCAAACAGGATATTGAGCTGCGGTACTAAAGTCCCTCAACCTTTTGTTATTCTTTATGTATTCCATCATTCTTTACCAATTTGATTTTTCTCGCTTTTATATTTTTGTGTTTTCTTAAGGGAACCTCAGTCCTGGCACAGATTTATCTGATTACCAAACCCTTCCTTCACCTCTGAAATGACGTGTATTAATCACAACTTGTGAATGTGTGGAATGCCAGGCCTACACCGTGGTTCGGATCCCACGTTAAACTGTAGGTCCTCCATTTCATCTCACAATCACCCCACCATTACACATTAACGTATGTGTGTATAGTTTGAACGGGTAGTAAGGCGGGTTGCTAATATAAATTTTTAAGAGAAGCTACGTGCATTTCATACTCGATCTTGAAGAGCTTTGGTGGAGGAGCTGTGCAGTGAACAAATCTAACCATTACTACTTTGTCCAGTGGTAATAGAGTAAAATATTGTCAGTGCTACACTTTTAGTTTTAAAAGCCATATTTTGTTTGTTGATTTTGTCTAGTGTTATTCTAACTCTCTTTCCTGTACCTTCCATGTAAAATAAAATCATCTTAGAAAATATTATTTAAATTAAAAATAAAATAAATTATTATAATATGAAGCTTGGTATGTACAAACAATCATTAGTTGCTAAATAGCAAAATAAAGATATATTTTTCAAATTGTTTGAATCCTTAAAAAATGTTTCATTTCAAAGTGTAAATATTTAAAATTTGATTAAAAAGAAAGTTTTTTCAAGGCTTGGTGCCACTGCCAAATGCTATTTTGTTTGTTATGTTTATTACTTCATTAACAACAAATAGGACAATTTTTTAGTTTATCATATATTAAGGGTGTGCGAAGCTTCGACTTTGCTTCTAAACAAGCCTCAGCTTCAATATTGCTTTGAAAAAAATTCTTGCTTTGAAGCTTTGCCACTAAAAATATCGACAGCTAAAATACTCAATTTATTTTCAATTACAGCCATTCTGAGCTGTTTTATACATTACAGATTAGCATTCAAATGGAGAAAAACTGAAGTAATTGAATTGTAAGTTGTGATAGTAGCTTGATTTGTCAGATTAACACGAAATATTACAAACAATGTCGTGATAGAATATCTTCCAAGTAATTTTAGTGCATAAGCCATTAAGCAATATAAATAACCACAATATAATATTTTTTCAAGCCCAAAACAACTAAAAGAAAATATTCGAATTTCAATTCGGCATTGAGAATATTTCATATATTTTATTAGAGTTCGCTTCGAATTGAAAAAGTGGACTTCACACACCCCTTTTATTTATAATAATACAATTTTGTACTAGTGTTGTGATTTTATTATTCTTCTAACTTACCAAGTTTATATAGTTTTTTTTCTGTTTTTTTTCCTCATTAATTAAAATGGTTATTTGAGTTATACATCTTCATAATTGTATTAGAAATACTCTTTTGAGATTTTAACGAATCACAAATATCTAGAATAATTTAGAACTTAAGGATTCAAGCATCCCCCATCTCTACAATTTTCTATATCAATCACCACTAGTATTAATAAGCTATAATCAACTTTTTGATCTTCCTTTTCAGATGGAGGCATATTACTCGGTGTACAACGAGTTTTTCCGTGAAAATCTGCCTCGTCTGTTTGCTCACTTCAGCGAATCTTGCCTCAGCGCAGACTTGTACTTGTTAGACTGGATGTACACCGTTTTTGCAAAGGCCATGCCTTTAGACTTGGCTTGTCGTGTTTGGGATATTTTCCTCAGGGATGGAGAGGAGTTTCTTTTCAAGACTGCACTTGGTAAATTGGTCTACATTTGCAGACATTTAGTTATTAAGAGCCCACATTACAATCAATTAACCGGGAAATTAGATACACAATTATGTTTGAAACAAAAAAAAAACATCAAGGAGCAATTTTTTGCATTATTTATTCGATAACATCAACAGTGGGACATATTTAATAGTTTTTTTTCACCCGCTCTATTTCGTGTCCATATAGTCTAAGGATTCACTCTTGTAATAGACTAGACTGCCATTAATTGAGAGATTGTAGTTCGATCCTGGTCATGTGTACTGAAGGAGGGTTTCTCCTAAATATTTTCTCGCTCTCTCGCTATAAAAATGTTGATACACTTCTTAAATATTTTCTAACTCTTTTGCCACACAAATGTTGGTACAATTCCTAAATATTTTTTCACTCTCTCATCATACAAATGTTGGTACACTTCCTCTAAATTCAACCCTTCTAATCCTTAACCCACTAGCGAAATTAGTACATATAATCCAAACAAGTTTTTTTAAATGGGGGTTTCATATTTTCTTCACATGCTGATATCAACAGCTGTTGAATATCTGTCAAGGATGTCCTGAAATTTAATTACAGCTTTTTCCCTGTATTAAAAAAGTTTCTTATCCAATGCTGCTATGCTCATAATTTGTTAACAATTGTTGTCACCATGGGAAGAAAATTAAGCAAATATCACATAAAATCCGTATCTTCATACTCCGCTTGCACTTCCTACCTTCCCAACTTTGTTATAATTGTAGAAAATGAATCACATGTAAGATTAAAAAACACTGAATATATACTTAAAACAGATGTCCTGATGAAGATGTCAAAATATTTAAATATTTGTGGATATGTTGTACATTGTTTATTAATTTTATCTGTGCTTCATTTTCTACAATTTATCATATTTAATAGCATATTAAAAAGTATTATTAAAATATTTAAATGATTGTCTTGTTATGTGCAGGAGTGTTGCATCTAAACCAGGATGCATTGTTGAAGCTCGACTTTATCCATGGAGCCCAGTTCTTGACAAAACTTCCCGACGATCTTGCAGGGGACCAGCTGTTCAAGTCCATTGAAGCCATCAAGATGAATGTGGGTAAGCAGAAGTTCTCTGAGGTGTTGGCCCACTTTGTGGAACACTGCGAGGACTCCAGCTGAAACCACTGTAAGTGCCTTATTGAAAAATGACCCCATGTTGATTTTTTTTTTCTTTTTAAACACATTTTATTTCTAAGCTCAGAGGCTCGCATATTTAGTTTATAACTCGTCACCACGATATGTTTCTAATGTTAAGAAAAAGACTGGACTTTTTTCCATTAAATGTCGATAACAGTTTAAGTTTATTTAATCTGTAGCTATACCTCTAATAGCCAAATATATATTAAGTACATAGATATCACTAAATGACTTAATAAATTGCTTTTACTGTTTTATTGTTGAGGACATCATTTTTAATTCAAAAGTATAATCAACTGCCAAGGTAAAGTAAAATAATTTGTTTTTCTTTGATAAAAATAGGGCTCATTTTAACAATGGCAAGGCTAATTAGCTATTAAATCATTTATATTATTCGTAACTAGCTTTTATTAAATAAATATGATAGTATTGTAGAAAATAAAGCACAAATAAAATTTAAAAACACAAACACATATTTTGATGCCACATGGCGCCTTCCTCAAAACATATTAAGGAATGGGTTAGGTCAATATCACAAGGTAATATTTTGCGTCTTTATTTAATATCAATACAATATTGCAGGGCTGCCTTTTTTTTAGAAATCTTATCAATTTTTGTGGATTTTAAAGGTATAACACAGATCAAATAATATTTGGTTACTTTATCAGATTTTTAGGCGTTTTTTTTTTAGTTTATCGTTAAAAATATCTACCTAGTTGTGGCCGATAACGATACTCGATAACCATAATATCAAATGGTATCACAATAATCAATGCTATACGTTAAAAATGTCAATACCTCTCTTTATAATATATAGAAATAAAGTGCATTGAGCAAAAACAATTTGTAATAGATAAAATAATATAATATTATGAAAATGGTAGAGCACAAATAAAAGTAAAAACGCCTACAAATATTTACACACACTTCAATATTTCGATGCTATTATAGCATCTTCCTCAGCTCTTTAGTATTCAACATGGTTAACTTCTTAAATTGGTTGGGGCTAGTGATGGGCATAATCGAATTGAATTTTCTTTCGTTGTACTGTTATTGATAACTGTTCCAAATACTTCACTACGATATTACAAATTCAGCCATTCACAATCAAAATAGATTTAAAAACAAATAATGAATTATCAAATTGTTACATATTTAAGTCTTAAAACTTTGCTTACATAGCTAGCGCATGTCAAGTAAGATGTGATGAAAAATCTCAAATTGATTCTCAACAAACAATCAATAATACTTAGTTTACTAGACAATTTTAATGATGCCAAACTTGAGTTTTAATTCCTTAAACTCCACAAATTATCTAACTTTTGAATAATATCAAGTAAATTATTATCTTTGATTAGATGTTCCTAGAGCATCGGTTTTGAAATAAGAATAAAGATGCTTGTTTTATTATCACCATAGATAATAAAGGTATTATCACTAATTGTTTACACTTGGCTGTCATGGTGGTTGACTTTTACGGTAATTCAACAGACGTGTTTACCGGTTATTTTTTGTAACATGTGAAATGTGTTTATCTCCTCATTATGAAAGCAGCAGTTTGTTGTATATTTGTCCTTTGATTTCTTCTTACATCTCTTTACTTTATATTATTTTATTTTATTTTATGTATATCATTGTGAAAGTGCAAGTGTCACATTTTAGAAGCAAGCATGTTAATAGTAGAGTTCAATGTTAGTATTTAGAGGGATTAAGATATGTATAAGACTCGGATTTTCACTAATGATTATCATTTGTCATAATAAAAATTAACTTCTCATTGTTTTTATGAAACTTCTTCAAAGTTAATCTTCTTATGCTATATCAATATTTGAGACAAAAAATAAGTTCCTTAGCAATTCTGCAACCCTAAGTAGATTCTAAGTCAACAAAGGTGTTTTTTTTGTTTTTTTTAATAAAAATACATTTGTTAACATTACAAAATAAGTCTACAATAATTATTATTTTCTTGATTCATGATCAAATAAATACCACTTGCAAAAAATCTATCCAGAACCACTGAAAAACTCAGGGTCGTCTCGGATTCGGGTAAAGGCGGTAATTGGTTGGGTTTTTTTGCCAAAATTGTTAAAAAAAAGTTTACTCATACCTAAGAAGTATAGTGAGTAATGTGTGTATATAAAAATTACAGCTAAATTTCAAATATTTGCCTTTAATCACGGTATGAATGTCATGCTAGCCAGATCAAACACACATTTTAGATCTTCCTTAGCAATAGTCTTTGGTGGAGGGAAATACATATTACAGACTGGAAACTTTTAATTTGTTTTAGCAACTTTAAGAAGAAACTCATAATAATGCAGTTTCATATATATTATTGAATCATATATAATATGGTCTTGTTCCAGCTTGTTTGTAAAAAGGGCACTAAACAAGATCTTAGATCCAGACTCTGTATCCAAGAAGAACAAATTACAACTGACTCTAACTTGTAAGTCGATTTGTTTATGGAGGTTATAAATTGTCAGTTGAGTTGAAGCCTGTTTAAAATTAATCCTTGATATTTAAGGTTCAGGTAAAAAATAACAAGATTGACAATTATTCTCATTTTAAAAACGCAAGTGTTTATATTAGTTTACTCAATAGTATAAAGGTTATTATATTAGAGGGTTCTGTGTTTATCAATTGTGATTGTAATTTGTATTTATTTTATTTTTAAAATTCGCTTTGAAACCTTGCTGTATTATGTTTATTTTTTATTTTTATTTTTAGAATTTTAAATTTAAATTATTTTGCTATATTGCTTAAGTATTTCTTTACCCTTATCTCCGTAAGGTAAATTAAATAAATCATTTGTGTCGAATTTAATATTTCAAATATAGTGGTTAAATATAATATAATTTGTTTTTCCACTGGTCATTGATAGTTTGGTAGCTAAAATTGTAATAATTTAAATATTGCTTTCAATTAGCATGTACACTTTCATTGTGTGTTTTTTGTTTTCATAAATAAAGGGTGCACTACTTTATATATTATAATATTTGTATGTAGATCCCTTTAAAAATAATATATAGAAATAAAAAATTGTCCAATTACATTATGTTTTAAATAACTCAATATTTTTGTATTGTTAATAAAATTTTAGGATAAACAATTGTAAGAGGTAAAATAAAATAAAAATTGTCCAGGCAGTTCAGACAGAATTTCTAGGTTACAAGTAAAATGAATAATTGCTTAAAGGCTTAAAAATATATGAAAATATTGTATAAAAAAATGTAATTTAACGTGATAAGAAAGGAAGCCAACATGAAAGGAGAGAGTTGGGATACTCGAATCCTCTAATATTATAGTATTTGATAGTCGAGATTCATAAAAATCTCAAATAGACTTCTCAAAAACAATTATAAAGCCCTTGCCTTGATATAACAATTTTAAGTCGTTAATAAAAGGAATCGTATAGACTAGTGTATTTGGAAAAAAATAACAAAATCATAACAAAACAAACATTTTATTGGGCCTAAAATATTTTTTTTACTAAAAACTGATTATCTTTTTTTATGGTGTCAGATTCTATAAACCAAATAGTGATACCAAGCCTTAAACATCCTTTTCAAAATTCAATTTTAAATAATTAAATTATAGGATAAAATTCTACACTTTTAAAGATTAAAGGATTGGATTGTGGATTCTATATTTGAAAACAGATTTAAGATTAAGATTTGAGAATTATTGGACTAAACCCATATCTAATAGTTAGGTAAGGCCTTGATAGAAAACAAAATAAATAAACTTTGTTTTTCATTTCTTTATACACTTTTTATTAACACTTACATCGAGTGTAGCTACAAATTTTGTTCTTGCATTGTTTTATGTTTATTTTGTCTTAATTTAGTAAAAAAATATTTCTGAAAATTTTTAAATTAATCCATTGTTTTTTAATCTCTATCCCTTAAATGAGTTGTTTTTTCAAAAGTCATGGCAAAACTGCATATTGTGCTATCAACTATCTATATATGTTTTTTTATTGTATTTCAACTAGGATGACAAAAAAACACTATAATTGGTTACCATTATTATATAAATCTGGGCCTATTTAAATACAATAACTACAATATTGAATCCATCCGTCAGTACATTCTGTTTGATTAACAATGGCAAGTAATGTAAGAAACTATGAGATAAATTAAATATAAGGTCTACTTGAATTTTTAAGTTGTTAATATTTAAAACTTGTTATATTTAAGAAATCATAATCAACGAGAATAAATTGTGATAATATTGGAAAGGGTCCTACATTCACAGTTTTATTATAATGTAATATTTGATTTCCATCCTAATCTCGCTAGTAATTCACAAAAGCATATAATAAGGTTGTTTTGGGAAAAGCATTAGGCTAGACCACGGCTTGGGTTAGTAGAAATAAGTCAGCACATTTATCATTAATACTGGAGTAGAAATTGTTTGGACAGAAAAACTAAAACACATTTTTTAACAACAATCTTTCATTACCACAGGTAGATTCTTTAAATTACGAAAGTTGTCTGATATCTTGGTTGGAATAACCTCAAGAAGCTTTGCGGTATTGAAAGCTTGGTCTTGTTTTTAAGAATAAGCTTTCAATGTCACAGACTTGTCATAGTCCGAAGAATCAACCTGTGGCAGTGAAAGCATATCCTTAAAAAATGTGTTTATTTGTTTTTTAGTTTTCTATCTATACAATTTCAACTTCATTATCACTCATGTAAGTATGCTGGCTATCCATCCTAATTCAAGCCATAAACTTTTATGGTAAGAATTTGCTAAAATGGTATTCTAAAACCTATAAAATGTGAAAATAAAATTAAACAACTAATGGGTACAAGCAATAAAAGGAAGTATGCCTGAGAATCAACATATTTTCGCAAAACAAATTATAAAAGGAATTTTTTATTTTGGCAAATAAGCATTAATACAGAAAACATTTCCAAAATAAATACAGTGTTAAAATAAACTACAATTAAATATTTTTGTGAAAATCTTAAAATAAACAAGCAAGAGACTATTTATATTAGACAACAAATTAAGAATTGGGTAAGTTGTATTTTATTTTTATGTTATTTAATTGAAAGTAAATCTAAAACTGTTGTGCAATATATAAATGAGCATTTTATAAAAATGAAAACTTTGAAAGTACTATGGTTTTCATTTTTATTGTGTTTAGCATTGATATAATACTCTGGTTACATTTTTATAAATATATTTAATTAGTGTTTATTATGTTATGAAAATTTTAAGTACTGATTGTGATATGTACATCCCTTAAAATAATAATTTAATGTGTATATTAGAGTTATAAAATAAATCTTAGTGGAAATTAATTCTTCGTGTTAATTACAAATCAGCATTTTAATATTTGTTTAAAAAATAATTTACTATCTAATGACTTATTTCTTCTACAACTTTGAATGGTATAAAATGTATGATATGGCGATTAAAAACTAGTGAAGGCTTATTTTAATATTTATGTTTAATTTCAATAAAATTGTATAATACATTATTAACATTGTATAGTTACTACTTTAATCATCTAATTTTATTTTTTAATCAGGAACTTTGAAACGTTTCTATATTTACAACCAAATCATTAGCAGGCCATAGTCCAGATATACAGTATAATTCCAAATGTTAGGCCAAAACTTAAGGAACATATAGATCGACTCGTCTAAAACAAGTTTCGAATAGGAATTAATGTAGTATGGAAGTCTGTTACTATTCCACTGAAATAAGCATACATTCAGAAATTCCTACACATTGAAAGAAAAGTGTGCTGACACTCTTTCCTGTTGCCCCCACATTTGCTGGTGCGCATTAAGTGCTACATCTTGTAACCGCTCTGGTTCAGTTTGTCCCAGAAAGATTCTGTAAATGAGTCCAGTCAAACTTGGTGGCAAGAGGTAAGGTCCAATCACACTATTGCCATTGATGCCCGCCCATACATTCACAGCAAACCTCTCTTGGTTACGAGCAATCAAAGTATGTGTGTTCTGCTCAGCTCAAACATGGCTTTCGCGGCAATTGAAGAAGCTATCTCTGGTGAATGATATCTCATCCATGAACAGTACTCTGCTCAAAATATGGGGCTTGTTTAGACAACGCTGCATAAGACACTGTTAGTTTAAGCTAATAGGATAGGAAAATAGCTAAGGATGCCTATTTCAGCGGAATGGTTCAAACTTTCACACCTTCAATGGTCTTGCCTGACTCAGGATTGACTTTGGAGGACATGGACTTGTATTCAAAATTTTGTTCTACCCGAGTCCCTCTATACACTCCCTATGTTTTGACTTAACCTTTTGAATCAACCGGTATAAAATCCATTAATACAGTAAATTCATTGGTTTATTTTGACAGAATATTATAATCACTTAAATGCCCCACTTGAACATTTGATGAAAATTATTAATTTAAAAAAAACTACATTTTCTTATTTATCTTTCCAAACCCTTTATTCTCAAGTAGATATAGAAATTGAATACTGATAGTAATTAAATTGGCATAGTTACATAAACAAAATTTGATCATTTCTATTAACCTGATGTCACATTACTTGAATGTAAGAAACAAAAGGAAAAACAACCTTAAAAAGAGAAAAGATATTTTGCTTAAAGAAATTTTAAGTACTAAAATGGAGGTATTGACCATAAGAAACTTCACTGGTTTTGGTAACTTTTGAATACTAACAATTGAAAGGTACAGGAGAAAAGTCACATTAAGACAAGTACACACTGGGCGATAATCGCCAGATACAAGTATCCAGCAACTCAACAATATTGCCTATGCATACACCAACTTATATCTGGACAAAAGTCTCCACCGATATTTTGCATCACCACCGAGCAACCACATCTCATTACTACTCTCTACGAATAGTTCACACATTGCTTCTGGTGTTGTTGCTGTTTTTATAATAATTTAATTAAATGTGGCAAAAAAAAAAATGCTGGTGGATAAATGAATTTTTAAGACAAGTGGAGAATTATGGTGACTTTTAAGAGCTATTGCTAAATGGTGGGTGCTCCGTTAAAAAAAAATTGTAAGAATAACTAACCCAGATTTTGAGGAGCTATTTTGTTTTGCTAGCACCCAAAATTGCAAGGCAAGATACCATCTTTTGAACTGAAATGGTGGCACTAAATGAAGAAACCATAAAATTAGCACCAAAATACAGAGGGAAACTAGGTGGATAAAATCATCCGAATTAAATTCAAAAAGTTGCTTGCTGATGCTTGTGCATGAATCCACAGTGAACAATGTTTTCCGTTGGAGTTGAGACAAGACACTGGCAACATTCTTTGATTGTTTACCACCGGATACTCGGGCAATGTTCCTGTACATCCAGTTGCACGGGAAAGATCAGCGGTGGCTTGTATATGGCAATTGTCCAGTGTGTACTAGGAATTGCACACACTTACCAGGACATGTATCTCAATCCTTATAAGTATATGGCATATACTTTTTTTAACAATATAAATATGACCGAGACTTCTTTTAGCCATAATCTAAAGTGTATTAGAAAGGTTTCATGGTTGTCTAGCAGATATCAGCATTAACGCAATTTGAGTTAAAATGAGACTTTTCCCCTGTATCTTTCAATTTTAAATCATTCGCCTAGCTTTTTTAAACTAAAACACTTTTTACTAAAAAAAAATATTTTATCATTTTTCTTTGAAATCATATTTCAACTTTAAATATCACAGTTGTATATGTGAATTTCTCACAAGTGTGGTTAGCAATTAAATGCCTGGTTTTTATGTAAACCTTGAAATGTTTTTCCCCTGGCCATGCTGTACGAATGAACTTGATACATTTGACCATAGCCAATTCATTGAAAATTATTAGTCTGCCTTTCTTACATTTTTTAAAGGGAACACACTCAAATCTGTAAACTTGAATAAACTTAAATTGGTATCTAAACTCATAAACCCTAATTATTTTTTTAAATTATTTTACCATAACCATTGCCCATTTAATAATTTAATAAAATGTTTAAACCAACATTTGGTGTATAACTCGAATGGGTAGTAAGACTCAGTTTTTTTTTAAAAAAAAAGCATAAATATTCATCTAAATGCTATCGGGATTATACTGAAAATAAGGCTAATTGATTTTAGTACTTAAATCAAGCAATTATACACTTGTATATAAAATCAACAGTTGATTTCTTTTATAATGATATGTCAACAACAACAAAAAAAAGGAACCAACACATCTTCATATGAAATCTCATTTTGTGATATATTATTCACAGTTTCTTCTCACATTGTCTACTAGTATAGTATGGCTGTACATAGGAAGGATGATATATCAATATTTGTTGAAATATATGTCAAATGCGTGTCAAAAAATATAATAATAATTATTATAATAGGCCTATTTGTATAATAAATATAAATAATTTTTTCAAAGTGCCAAGGACAAAAATGAAATGTGTGTATAGACTGTATGAATCTGGAAACATTTCGAATTTTATACATTATAATGTACAAATATTTTATTTATAATTTTCTTTGTATTACCTACTGTATCTCACTGGTAAAATATATATACATATTAATTTTCAAACTTTTTACTAAAATCATCAGCCTCAATACCCCCATTTTACCCCACACCTCCTTTAAAATGTCACCTAATACACTAAAATTAAAATATACCTTTAAAAAATAGTAAAAACTACTATTATTGGTTAATAAATTATTAATCACCAATGTTATTTATGTATTATATTATATGATTGATTAAATAGCTGAGCTATTATATTTGTTAATTTCAGTTGTAGCCCCCATCTAAATATCACATTCCTTGAATTGAAAAATGTCCAGTGAGGTCAGGATTGAGTAGAAGCTGTACCCACTAGGTAGGCTCCATGTATTGTGCATCACTACACTGTTAGTAGTCTTTGAGCCAATTAGCTACTACATTGTAATACTGAGTCAGGGATAGCCGACTTACTAGTCACCTTTAGTGGCTGAGATGAATAGTTGTGCACGCGTTACCCTCCTAGCTCCCTGCAGGCTTTAGGCAGAAAGGTATCAGCTTATCTTAGCAAAAAGAACTGACACATTTGCTTTGCACACTTGCTAAAATGTCATCACACTTTAAAAATGATGATTAAAATTTCAACTTTACATCTATTTTATGTAAAGGGATGTTTTATCTCCTTTTTCAAAACCGTTTGCGATAGCTGAGCTTATCCTGCCTACCCTGATGCTTTGCTACTGATTATATATAGGCTACATTGTAAGATGTAGTCAGAGTAAGAGGCATTGTATGAATTTGTTTCATTGATAACCACAAGTTAATGGTTTTATTTTCAACATTGCCTTGGGGTAATTGAGTATGTCTATGATCCAGGTATACAGTAAAGTAATTGTTTTATTCTGGTAGCCTATTATAATAATCAATATTTCCCACTTGAACATTTGATGAAAATTATTAATGAAAATTTTGACCTCTGTGGTCTGGGGTAAAGTGCTTGCCTCAGGACCTGGTGAACATGGGTTCAAACCAAGCCGGGTTTGATGAATTTTCTTGAGCGATAAAAATCCATAAAAAGCTCCCTTTCGGTAGGAAGTAAAGCCGTCTTTCCCGTGTGGATTGTGGCATATAAACAAACCCTGTAAGGTATGTGAAGTTATCTTTCCAAGCACGATTGTTAGGCCCTTTCACTCTTGCTCATAGAAATTCTCTTGTGTTGATATAATCAATCAGTCTGTTCATAAAGTGCACATTAAATACCTGTATCTCAAATAAATGGGAAAAAAATCATAAAACTCATTTGGGGTTTAACACTAATGTGTTAATGATGAGGAAGGTTGAATTTAGAGGAAGTGTGCCCTGCATTTATTTGGGGGGAGAATAGAAAACCATTTTGGAAAAATCACCCTCATTACAGTCGGCCGAGATTCAAACCTCAATCTCTCTGTTAACGGTAATAATGTCTATTGCAAGAGTGACTCTTAAGAACAATCAACCAACGAAGCTGATATTATTAATATGCTGTAATATTTTAATCTTAAGAGTAATATATCAAAGTGTTAAATGATTATTGCATTTTAGGTTGGAATGTTTAGCTAAAAATACATTTTAAGGTAAGTTCTCCTTAGATTTTGTAATCTTATGCCAAAAAGAGTGTGAATTGAATTGTTTTTAAGATAACTATTGTCATAGCTTTCAAGCATGTAGCATTCGACATGTACCTAAAAATCTATGATGGTAATTTTTTTACGATTAAAATTTCAATAGAATTTTGTTAGATAAAAAGACCTTTTGTATGTCCATTTAAGAAAAAAGAGAGGAACAGGTGCACAAATTATAGTAGAATAACGTTGATAAAGATGTGAGAAGATACTGGAAATAAAGAAAATTAAAGAAAGGAACAGCACAAATTTAGGGAACAGATGCTAAAATAGACTTAATATTCAGTATATGACAAATGATGGAAAGAATGTATCAATTTGGAAAATACTTTGTAATGGTATTTATGGATGTGTCTTGTGGAGAAGGCATATGGTAGCGTGGCTATAAATAAAGATTAGAAAAGTGATGGAGGAGGCTATAGTGGGAAGAGAATGTATGAGGATAACATAAGTTGTGTTAAGACGGAGAAGGGGGGGACATAGTGGTTCCAAATAAAAAATTGAGTGAAACAGGTGAGTCCTCTTTCACCACTACTTTGTAATGGTGATGGAAATGGTCATGAATAAAGTGGCATAAAAGCTCTGGGAAGAAAGAATGAAAGCCATGATGTTTGCTAATTACTTGATTGTGTGGGCGGGGAATGAAAAGGGAGTACAGGAACAGCTACAGAAATGGAATAAGGAAGTGAAAGAGGATAGAATGAAATTTATCATGGCAAAGTGATGGTAGTGACAAGTAAAAGGATAAGACTTGGTAAAACTATAAAGTTGGATGAAGTAAAGATGAGAAAAGTACATAATGTAAAATATATTTGAAGCATGATTGAGACGAAAGGTACAAAAATAAAATGTGCTTATAGTGATACAAGCTACATCAGCTACTGTAGAAAGAAGTTTTTCAATGCTTGTACGAATAAAAAAAACTATCTTCGCCTCACGATGAGGCAACGTAGACTAAATCACTTGGGTCTGCTGAATGCACACCCTGAGAGATTCAACTAAATTTAAATTGCAAAACTAGTTAGTGTTTCAATAGCTAGTAACGAATATAGGGCAAAGGTGTATGGAAACCTAATTTAATTTTCGGTGATTCTTAATTTTAAGTTGAACCACATCAGATATAATTTCTAATAATTTTTGTGTGTAGTACTTATAATGTTTCGTATGCCTAAATAAATGCACAATGGAGCCATTAATTACAGATATCCCACGTTATACGCGATCTCACATTATTCGTTTTCTCTATAATTTGATTAAAACATAATTCAAAAATAATGCATGGTTGGCTGTATTTTTAAAGTCACCCTGTGCTTTGGTGACGTGACCCTCTGCGTGCATATTCCAGTGAGAACAAATATCTTTACTGTACAGTTTGTTGTCAGGGGGTAGGGGGTGGTATTGAGAGCAATAAAGATGCATAGGCAGAAGTTAGGAAAAGTCCTGTGTGAAGGAAGTCTGGAAAAATATTTGGCCTGAAGTTTCTGATTCTCGTGATTTTGATCCTGAACATGAGCTTTCCAATTCAAGATATGACATCGTTGAAATAGCAAGATGTTCTATTTTAGTACATAGACCAGGCAAATTTGGATGAATTGCTCCAATCCCACTTAATATAGCTCGCCAATTCTAGAAATGGACAACAGCATAAAGGATTAAGAGGAAGAGCCCTCTGTTGCTGAGCTTATCAAACAACTTCAACCAAACCAATTGCTGAATTTTTTTAATCACATTGACGGTGCAATTAGAATCATTGAAGAGAATGATCCTAACATGGCTAGAAATTCCAAAGTTTCCAGGGAGATTGAGTTATTTGGCTCGCAACAATGCACACTATAAAGAGAGGAAGAATGCGCTGCCCGTCAGATGAGTCTTGACCATTTCGTCAAAAAAGTTGAAAATCGTCAGTCCAAGGAACCAGGGCCTTCACGACAGGGAGAGCTGTCAGGCAAGAGCCTTCAAGAGAACAGGAGCCTTCTATAGACCAGGAGATTACCGCCCTAGGGTCTTCCAGAGAGCAATAGTTTACAGACCAAGGGACTTAAGGAAAGCAATAGCTTAACGCCCCAAGTCCTTCAAGAGAGAGCTTACAGTCCAAGAGACCAAGAGCTTACCATCCCAGGGCCTTTAATAGAGCAAAAGCTTACCAACCAGGGGCCGTCAAGAGAACAAGAGCTTACCATCCCAAGGCCTTCAAGAGCGCAAGAGCTTACCGTCCCAGGGCCTTCAAGAGATCAAGAGCCTACCATCCAAGGTCCATCAAGGGAGCAGGGGATTACCGCCTCAGAGTCTTCAGGAGTGCAGGAAATTACCATCTCAGGGTGTTCGGGATTGACGGCTGAGGAATCCCTATTTTTAACAACCGGAGGACCACTGAATTAAACAACTCAGACTTTACTATTATTTAATGTATCACATAAACAAAAAGAGGACCCTGTTCGGTCGCTTCATTTTAGACAACGAAAAAAAACCTACAGGCCCATGGCAATATAAATAACAACAAAACAAATGAGCATAGCAAAATACAAAGACACACAATACACAACACAGGGCCTTAAAGAGAGTGATAATCTCGATTTGCCAAATACAGTTAATTTATCATGCGATTGAAGATTAACAGTAAGTGTACCTGTAATATTGTATTAATTAGATGAATTTATTAAAAATGGCATTTGTTTATCAATTTTATGGGATTGAAGATTGTCAAAGGGTGTAAGCTACCTATAGTATTGTACTAGTTGGATAAATTAATAAAAATTGCATTTATTTACAAGCTTTAGGTTTTTATTTACTTTTTCCTTTGGATTAATTCTTATCCCACCCATGTTAAAATATATTCCTATACGCGTTTTCGTGTTATGCGATTATTTATCAGAACAAATCTTTCACGTAGTGCGAGGGACAGTTTTATTACATTTCTCTGGTCATTTTTTAATCTCAATTTTTTTATCCCTTATAAAGGCACATGCTTATTTTTACTCCCCCTCTCTCCCGCCCCAAATAAAAACTTTCCTGCACCACTGAGAACTAAATTATAAAATAGTATTCTGTTAAAAATTATGAAGCTGTAGTTGGATTTAAAACTATCACATCCTGATGTTAAATCATCAATTAAACAGCTTATTATATATATTGTTAATACTTTTGAAAATACGGGGCTTTTAAATTGATTGTAGCCATTGTATTATTTTGTTATTTTTTACTAAATAAAAAATAACAATTTATTCAAAATTTAAAATATTAGGTGAAGTGAATAAAAGAGTCTACTTGGTAGAATCTAGGGCTTAGACTTAGCGCCAACTAATGTGAACGTGAATAATTAGAAGTTAAGTCTAGGTAGATGTATCCTACCAAGACCGGAAATAACAGTAGATTCTACAGTGGTAGATACATCTTATTTTGTACTATAAATCAGCGCCCGCTTGAAGGGAAAGTTGAAAGACATATTGTTAAAAAAAACTTTTAGCACAATCAGTATGGCAGGACATATTTAGACTGGGACATTTTTAGGTAGTGGTTCTTTGTCAATGTCGCCTGTCAATGCCACATTTTTTATTTATTTCTAATCTCTTTGTCAACGCCGCTATGTAGTTCCTAGTAAATCTTTAGACTAGGAAAGTTTTAGGTACCGTAAGATGGTGTAACTTTAGCCCAGTCAAGGTAACTTTGGCCCAAATTCAAAAAATGTTTATTTCTGATGTTTCTTTTTGGTATATTATCCGATTTGATTGCAATTGGGGAAAAATTGTAGGTAGCAGCACTAGTTATAGACTGAAAAAAATAATTTGTAGGTCATGCTTCTTTTACATTAATCTTTGCTTTTCATGTAAACATCTGTTCTGAGTGTTCAAAATAAAGGCTTCCAACTTTCATCTCTGCACCTCTACCTGAAAGTTTCTTAATTCTTGTAAGTACATTTTCTTATACTTACATACCACTAGTAAACGTAATTAATATGAAAAATTTAGTTTCTTTCATTTTGTCAGATCTGCTGAATGTTTTATGACTTGGGGTAACTTTGGCCCATGATTTGGGGTAACTTTAGCCCAACCTCAAATTCTTTGTTGCTTGACTCTTATTTCATAATAATGATAATAATCGGTTTTCTAATGCTATTTTATTGATTTTTGGCTAGCACTAATAGTCTTATTTATTTTTAAATGTTTTTAATGGCTTTTTGTGAAAAAGTAACCAAAACTTTTCTTATTTTCTACAGTATCAT